>APFE031397531.1:4185-75428 GCA_000404065.3 Pinus taeda | reverse complement strand
TTTGCCAAGAAAATTGCACTTTGGCTGTCACAGTCTATCCTTATAGCTTCCTGTACTAAACCCATACTTGAACACAATCTCTGCAACCAAACTGCTTCCTTGCTTGCATGAGTGGCTGCCATGTATTCTGCCTCTGTAGTTGATAGTGCCACTACAGATGTTTTCTTACTCATCCAACTAACTGCACCTCCAAATAGGTTAAACACATACCCACTTGTAGATCTTCTCTGATCTAGATCTCTAGCCCAGTCTGCATCAATAAAGCCATGCATATCCAACACTCTGTCCAATCCTAGTCTTCCTTGGTAGAACAAACCATAATCACTAGTGCCACGCAAATACCTGAAAACCCGCTGCACTTTTATCCAGTGCTCCTTCGCTGGTTTTGACATAAACTTGCTCAATACTCCCATTATATGTGCAATGTCTGGTCTAGTATAGACCATTGCATACATCAGGCTACCGACTTCAATTGCATATGGAACACAGGACATGTCCTCTTCCTCTTCTTGTGTCTTGGGACACTGTTCAGCAGATAACTTCACACCTATAAGAATAGGAACCTTCACCAGTTTACTATCCTGCATATTAAACCAGAGCTTCCTCTTTGTACGATCTCTTTTAATTTCCATGCCCAAAATATAGTTTGCAGCACCAAGATCTTTCATGTCGAATTTGGAGGACAATTGGGTCTTCAAATCTTGGATAATTTCTTTGTCATTTCCAACCAGCAACCTATCATCCACATACAAGACCAGATAAACAACACAGTCTCCAATTAATTTAAAATACACACACTGATCTGCTTTGCTTTTGGTGAAGCCATGTCCCTGTATAAATGTATCAAATTTCTGATACCACATCCTTGGTGATTGTTATAACCCATACAGAGACTTCTTTAACTTGCATACTAGTTCTTTCTTACCCTTCATTGCAAAGCCTTCAGGTTGCTTCATGTAGATCTCCTCTTTCAGATCCCCGTAAAGAAATGTTGTCTTCACATCCATCTGTTCTACCTCAAAATCAAAAGCAGCAGCAACATATATAAGTAATCTAATAGAAGTTACTTTGGCAACAGGAGAAAAAATATCACCAAAATTAATTTCCGGCACCTGGGAATAACCTTTTGCTAGCAATCGAGCTTTGTATTTCTCCACTTTTCCTTCTGCATTTGTCTTCTTTTTGAGCACCCATTTGCTGCCAATGGTTTTCCTTCCAGCCGACAACTCCACCAGATCCAAAGCCTCATTTTTATGCAAAGATGCCATTTCATCAACCATGGCCTCTTTCCAGAGTTTTCCATCCTCTGAATTCCACTGCTTCCTTCCACAATTCTAGGATCATCATCACAAAGACAAAGCAAATTTGAACAGAAAGCAGATGACTATAACCTTTCTCGGCTGCCGCTTCTTTCTCGAACTGATCTTCTCACACCCCCCGGGGAAGTTTTGTGGCTCTTCATCTTTGATCCCCTCTGCTGTAGAGTATGATTCTCCTCTTTTAGCTCAAACTCTATCTTCTCAGTTCCTTTGGTTGGACTTCATGTTTAATACATCTTCACCTCTCTGACACCACAGTCTCGGCTGACACAAACCTTCCTTGTTATTGAGGTCCCAAACTTATAACCCTTTAAAACATCCTTTATACCAATAAAGATTACTTTTTCAGATTTACTATCCAACTTGGTTCTTTCTCCTTTGGAACATGTACATATGCATCACATCCAAATACCCTCAGATGTGAAAGAGAGGGTTTCTTACCAGTCCATACCTCTTATGGAGTCTTATCCTCCAACGCTGATGAAGGTGATATGTTGACCAGGTAACGTGATGTCTCCACTGCCTTGTCCAGAATTCCTTTCCTAACTTGACACCACTAAGCATGCTTCTTTCCCTTTCCATCAACGTCTTGTTCATTCTTTCTGCAACTCCATTTTGCTTAGGTGTATATGGAGTAGTCTTCTGCTGTGCTATACCATACTTCTTACGGAATTCTTCAAATTCCTTGCTGCAAAACTCTCCACCATTATTTGTCCTTAGCACCTTTATCTTCTTCTCTGTTAGATTTTCCATGAGAGCCTTAAATTCTTTAAACCTATCAAAGACTTCAGATTTTTTCTTAAGGAAATATATCCATGTATTCCTTGAGAAGTCATCTATAAATGATACACAGTACACAGACTTACTCAGTGATGGAACCTTCACAGGTCCAAACACATCACTATGCACAAGATCTAATATCTATTTCGCCCTCTTACCACCAAAGGGGAAACTCACCCTATTCTTCTTCCCATATACACAATTTTCACAGAAATCAAAATCCATAGAGCTATTACTCATACCTTCTACCATAACTTTACCATGAATTATTCGAAGGCCCTTCTCTCCAATATGTCCAAGCCTTTGATGCCACAACATGGTCTTCTCTCCAGAGACCACTAGATCTTCTGCTCCACTTTCAGGAACCACATAACTATTGCACCCATCAATAACAGTGCTACCTTGTAGCTTTTACAGAGTTCCAATCTGAACTCCTTGCATCAATACCAGTTCTCCCCGAACCATCTTGCAGGTATCCTTCTCAAACACTGTTTTTACACCTGCATCATCTAGCTTGCTTACAGAAATTAGATTTCTCGCTAATGCAGGAATATGCAGAACACCCGAAATTGTTCTAACCCTTCCACCTTGCAGCTTCAACTTTACTTTTCTACGACCAACGATTCTAGCCTTCATGTCATCCCCCAAGAAAACATCACCACAATCGTATTTCTCATACTCGCAGAACCACTCTCTATGGGGAGTGAAGTAAAAGGATGCACCTGAGTCAATCAACCATGCCTCATGATCTACATGTGTACTTGAACAAGCCAAGTACACATCCCCACTTTCATCTGAGGTAGTTTTCGCCTCTGTAGAAGGAGCATCATAAGATCCCTTTCCTTTGTCAGGAGCTTTATATTTACAGTCCCTTTTGTAGTGCTCTTCCTTTCCGCATTTCCAGCACGTCACTTTTACAGGTTTTCCTGGAGATTTAGATCTCCCTCTAGATTTAGATCTCCCACTTGATGACTTATTTTTGAATCAGTGATCGGAGGATCCACAATATGAACATTTTTGTGCCAACGTTTCAAATCCCAAATGGGATCCATCATCAGGACTTATGAATGATGATGGATCCCATTTGGGATTTGAAACGTTGGCACAAAAATGTTCATACTGTGGATTCTCCAGTCACTGATTCAAAAGATGCAAACCATAGATCTCTTAAATCCAAGACTTATTTTTGTTTCTGTTTTGGGACCACCCTCATATAGACAAGGCATCACCATTTTGGATCTCCATATTTTTCCGTCTCATCTCCTCCGTCAGCAAGGATGAGACTATTTCATCAAAATGCAAGGCAGTTTCATTGCTACCTATTGCAATAACTAGACTATCCCAAAAATCTGGTAGAGGACACAACAAACCGATGCACTTATCTTCATATGAAATTTTAATATCAACAGATGCTAATTGACTTACCACAGTATTAAATGTGTTCAGATGCTCAGTCACTGAGTCTCCATCTTTCATCCTCAGATTATACAAATTTTTCCACATGAATAGTTTAATCACCAGAGACTTAGATTGGTACAAAGTCCCTAAGTTGTCCCACAAAGCCTTCGCCGTAGCTTCCCTTGATACATTAGCAATACTAAGTCTGAGACACATAATCGTATTGTGATCTTTCCCTTTTGATCCAACTTCTTCCATTCTACATTGGACACTCCCATTGGTTTAGTAGCTAGATCTACCATGCTCCACTGATCTTTATCCACCAACAGATCCTCCATATTGAGTTTCCAAAACTCAAAACTCTGACCATTAAATTTCTCGATCTCTATCTTTCCACTGCTCACGATCTTCTTTCACCACCCGAATCGATCTCGCAGATCTCCCACTGAACAGGGTTTACCATAGGCCTGAGCGAAACCCCTCAGCAACAAAGGCATCCCCTTGAAGCCAAAAAAGCGCTAATACCAAATGTAGGTTTTAACCTCGTATAGAAATTACCTGCATACGAATTCTAAAACACAAAAAATAAACAATACAAGAGCATAACACATAAAACACATATACACAGAGATTTCCCCTAGATCCCAAAACCGGGACTACCAGCTTGATTTTTCATTATTTTCCTTCCAATGTTATAATACATATTTATACATGTCGAAGCATCCAATACCATGGACCAAAAACCATTGCGTCCAAAAACATGTGCGAAAATCATGCACAAAACCATAGGTGGGTCCGCCCAACTTAACATAGGGTCCAAAACCAAACTTTCCTGGGGCATTGCTCCAGACCCCATAAAGTGGGGTTACGCGTACCCCTCAAACCTCCTATGACCTACCCCCCTCTAAACCCTAGTTAACTATGTGGGCTAGTTGTGGAAACAATATAACACAACCCAACATTATGTTCTCAAGAGAAGACTTCAATAAGCTCTATTTGTCCAATCCCAATAAATAAACACTTTGACCACGAAAACTATGACAAATTCTGTAGAAATTTCACCTATAGAACAAACCGATATATGCAATGTCCTAAAGCATAATACTTGTTCTACTTATACAAAACATTAAGCGGAAGCATAATCGAATTCATGAGCACATCAAGTAGAAACATGCATAACTGATCAAGAGAAATAATCACACATAACACAAGGTATGTCCAGGGGAAAGCACCAGCATAAAACCCCAACCATGTATCATCAATCAAGTGGAAATACTCTTCAACATACAAAAATAATAAGCTCAATAGCTATCATGCTCTCTCTGTAATTAGAAGATCCTGATGATCTTCAATTAGAAGATGAAAATCATGGACTACCTAGGCCTCAATATATAGGCCACAAGTCCTCCAATCTCCTATAATAGATCCTTCTCCATGCAAGGAATACTTACTAGAAATATCCAAGCATCTAATAGTACACTATCCCACATCTGATCTCAACTGGGCCTCTGACAGAACTGACATGCAACAGTTATCCATGAGTGAATCCTCAGTTATCTAAAATAATAGTTGTCACATGCATGCAAGCATTAACAAACTATATTTTATTATTTTAACAACTTGTTAAAATAATCTAATTGGACTTGACTAGTTAGAACTAATTCAACCGATTCTCTCATTATAGAACTCATACTTATTCCCTCAATCAGTGGAGGAAATTAAGGACACATTCTCCAGTCAGTGGAGAAATAATTGCATGTTCTCACAAAGACTTCAAGTTTGCTTTTCCTTAACTAATTAACTCATGGAGAATTAATTAATTAATATTCCAAACTACTGGTAAGACCAAAATTAATTTTACTTCCTATAGATATACTAGGGACTGCTATAAATAGGAAGGGACCCAGAAATGCTATTTTTAGAACTTTCTATTTTTAGAAGTTTCACCTCTCACCCAATGTGGCCAATGACCTCACTGGCCAAACTGCTATTTTTAGACATGTTATTTTTAATAGGTCTATTTTTAGCACATTCTAAATTTAACATTTCTTGTTGCACATTTTTCAACACCTGGCGAACCACTTTCCCTGGTGAAGGAGTTGGTCTGCTTTGACAACTCAATATAGTTGGAACCTCTCTTGGCGAGTGTTCTTGATCTATGTGTCCATGATTAAATCATTTATGGCATGTTCCATGCAGTCTGGGTTTAGCTCTATTGGTGAGAGTTGTTCTGCAATGTCTGATGTGTCCAACAATGGTGGAAAGTATGGATGAAAGTAGTCTACATTGAGCATTGGGTGCAGATCAAGGAATGATGGAATGCTAAGCTCGAAATCATTCTCCCATATAGCATTGGTGATGGTGTATGGCCCATATTAGAGCGGGTGAAGCTTGCGATGGGGTCCAACGAGGTGTTCCTTCTACAAATATAGCCAAACATTGTCACCCACCTGGAACTTGTGCGACGCCCGATGTTGATCATGGCACTGCTTGTACTTAGCATTGCCTCTGTCCAATATATCATGGACCTGTTGGCAGATGTGTTGAATGCGCTTAATTGAGTTGTTAGCCCTATCAGCTTCAGATTGGGTGTGAGTTGAATCTGCCTGAGTAGTAGTAAATGGTATGACCACATCAATGGGACATAATGGTTGAAATATCAGCCCTACCTGAAAGGGGCTATGGCCCGTTGAGTTATGGAGAGCTCTTTCGTAGATGCGTTGGACATAGGAGAGGCTTTTATCCCATGTGCGTGGATGCTTCGAGTTGTATATGTGTAGAATGTGGACGACCATCATGTTGACGACCTATGTTTGTCCATCAATTTAGGGGTGGAAAGTCGTTGACTTAGTAAGTTTGGTATGTAGCATCGACCTGAGACTTGACAAAAATGCACTTAGGAATCCGTTTTCCTAATATGAGACAATGGACTGTGGTATCACAAAGTGTACCCACACATTCTCAAAGAAGATCTTAGCAATGGCCTCTACTGTGATACTCTTATTGCAAGCTGCCATAATGGAAATCTTAGAGAATTTGTCAACGACCACGGAAACATAGTCATTTTCACGCTTAGTAGAAGGGAGGCCCGACATGTAATCCATGGAGATGGATTCCCAAGGTAGACTAGGAGTAGGTAGAGGAGTATATAATCCTTGCTTCATGATGGTTGGTTTTGCAATGGCACAAATAGTGTAGGATCTAATGTACTTCCCAACATCCTAACGAAGGTTCAACCAATAAAAATACTTCGCAGTACCGCCACTATTTTCTCTACTCTAAAATTTCTAGTGACCCGACTGTAGTGCGCCTCCCAAATCATCTTGGCACACTCTCTTGAAGGAACACATATGTGGCCCAGGTGGCATAAGATTGCATCCTGGAGGTGAAAATTTGGAACTTGCTTACCATCCTAGATTGTCTGGTATGTGTTGTTGAATTTTGGATTGCTCTTGTAAAGATGTGCCCCTTCTTGTACTTATTATTCAAATGGAACTGTTGTAGGTATGTGGACCATTTCTGATGTTGATTGTTCTGCAACTTACCTTGTGTCTGTATGAATTGCAGGGGTCGATGGTCTGTGTGGATGACCATTTCCTACTCCTGAATGTAATTCTTCCATTGGCGAAAGACCTGCATAATGGAATACATTTCTTTTTCATAGGTGGGGTTATTTTGGACTGTGTCTAGAAGTGTCTCACTATGGTAAGCCACTGGATGCCCCTATTGAGTAAGAACTACACAAATAGCATATTCGGGGGCATCTGTCTCAATCTTAAATGGTTGTTGCAGGTTTGGTAATGTGAGCACAGGTGCATAACAGAAGCGATGTTTCAACTTGGAAAACGCCTTATGTTGGGTTTTAGACCAAAAGAAATTTGTTTTCGCTCTGTCCTTGGTGAATCGACTTAAAGGCCAAGTGATATGAGTGAACCCCAACATGAACCTGTGGTAGAAATTGGCAAGACCCAGAAAGTTGCGGAGCTCTGTTATAGTGGTTGGGGTTGGCCAATCCTGAATGACTTGTATCTTGGTTGGGTCAACATGCACACCCTGCTCATTAATGAACCCCAGATATTGAACCTGGGTCATACCAAAAGTGCATTCCTCCAAATTGACACACTGCTTGTGTTGTCGCAGGGTTTGGAGGATCTGTCAAATACGGTGGAGATGCTCTTCCCAAATTTGGTTGAATGTGAAGATGTCATATGAATACACCACAGTGAATGCATTGGTGAAGGGTCGCAAGATGTCTTCCATCAATCTCATGAAGGTTGCAGGGGAACTCGTAAACCTCAAATACATGACCAACCATTAGAAAATCCCTCCTTGGATTTGAAGGCAGTCTTCCACACATCGGAGGGTTTTATAGGAACCTGGTGATAACTGGAATTCAAGTCAATATAGCGAAAATATTTGGCCCCCTTGAGCTGGTCCAAAAGGTCATCAATCTGTGGGATTAGGTGATTATTATGGATAGTGATCTTGTTCAACACCTCATAGGCAATATAGAGTCTCTAGGTCACATCCTTCTTCTGTACCAATACAATCGGGCTCCCACAGGGTGATGATCTAGGCCTGATGTGCCATTTCTACAACAACTCCTGATTCTACCTCTTGATCTCAGTTCTCCATAATATAGCGTCGATAGATTAGTCCATTGGGTAGCGGTGCCCCCGAGGTCAGATCGATGGATTGCATGACCTGATAGTGTAGAGGTACCCCCGTAGGTGACACGAAAATGTGCCTGTACTCCTCCCCGAAGGAGCCCTATCTGGAAGTCGTGGCCACAATCTTCTTCTTGCCCTGAAGGCGAATCATAAGGAAAACAAATTTACTGGTCTGTGAAATGATCTTACTACATTTCTTTACAAAGATCAAATAGTTGGCAGTAGGTGGGACTACCTCCGGTATCCTGTACAACTTATTTCCCAAAGTAATAATCACAGAGCAAGGCATAGACTCATATATTGCATGCCACTTCCACAAGTATGGTTGCCCTAATAATACATCACAATCTTCAAGAGGAGCAACATCACACAGTACATCATCCGTGAAGGGCTTGATGCTGTAGGGAAGGCGACATTGTTGGCTGATGTAGAAATCTCATCCTTGGTGAAGCCACCCAATGGTGTATGGTTGTAGATGTTCTCTAGTTGGTAGGCCCAACCAATTCACGACCTTTGCTGAAATGAGGTTCTTTTGGCTCCTGTTGTCAACAATGAATTGTAGCAGAGAACCCTTGACCCACATATGTGAGTGGAAGAGGCATTCCCCTTCCTCTGCATCTTCAAACTCATTCCTTTGGACCTTGGTGGTTGCCACGGTGGCATTGGGCTCCGCGTCAATGATCTGCTTCCCTTTGTCATTCCCTTTATTGGGTTCTGACTCAAAAGTGGAACATGCATCTAATTCAGAAGCCTTCAGCTCGACCACGAGTGACTGCTTGGCCCGACACTCACTTGTGTTGTGAGTGGAGCTCTTATGGAACTCACACCATTTTCCCATGTCTTTCTTTGTCTTCATGGTGTTGTTCTTTGCTTGCGACTTTGGCGGGTTGTCCTGGGTCACCCCGCCTTGGATTTTTCCTTTGCTTTGTGGTTTGGGTGCACCTTTCCCTTGCTTTGGATTCACAAATCTAAAGTCTCGCTCCTTTTGTTTAAACTTATGCTCAATCTTAACAACGTATCAGTATGTCATGCTGAGCGAGGAGATGTCTAGGAACTCCATCTCGTCCTCGATGTACCTATGCAAGCAGTCACGGTACTTGAGTACCAAATGTCTCTCAAAATCCTTGATACCCAACTTCGTGTGAAGGGTATGAAAAACATTGGTAAACGTCAGCACGTATTGGTTCCTTCCCTACCTTAGCGTGGTCCACTTTATGTATTTATCCTCAAAGCTCCCGACAGGGTAGTACTACTCCTTGATGGTGTCCCAGAATGAATTCCAAGTGGGTGCGAATGAAAATAGTGAGGGTGTACTTTTGTCCCTCTTCTCATAGTATGTTTCCCACTAGTCCTTGACATGGGGCGACTTTGAGAAGTGCAAAAGTAATCTTTTCCTGGTTGGAAAAATCATGAACAAAAAAAATCCTTCTAGCAAATTTTATCATTTTTCTACGGCATCCGCATTTATTTGACCTTCAAACATTGGTATGTCGAAGTTAACTTATACCTTAAAGCGTGTGACACTTCCAAAGTGTCTACTGGAAGTCGATGCGTCAACTTTGGGTAGTCGTTGAAGGATCTGATCAAAGTTGTCCATCATCGCGTTCCTCTCTCGCTCGAGGGCTTCTTCGAGCAAGATTTTGAAAGGATCTCCTACCCCCTCATATTTCTTCTCTTCTGCCATGGGAGGCCATCAGGATTTGCGAGGCTGGCCTTGTAAAGGTTCGACCAGTTCGAGCCCTAAATCCTTATATCCCGACCTCGTTTGGGACATGCAAAGAAAAACAAAGAAAGAGTAGACCGCTTTGATACCACTGATCCAAACTTAAAAATGAACACAACAAATTACATATATAATCATAAATACAGAGATGTAGCATAAATAACACTTCATTTCATTAATATCAAATATGGAAATATGCTTACAATTAGAATGGAAATAAACTAGCTCGGGCGATGGTAGCTTATTTCTAAGGAGATGTGGTGGCTACATGCCTCTGGATTGTGTTACAATGAAGCTTAAGGGCCTACTTATTATTGAACAACAAGGGAAACCCCTAAACAACCAAAACACTAACCCAAGGAGATGGAACGTCAAGAGTTTGTGGGCCCCATTGGGGTTAGTTGGGCAGCCAACTTCCTAGGGTCGTAATGATCATATTATCTTCATTTGGCATGTACGATGCCTTGTTGGAAAGATCTCTCCGAGTACTACAAGATTTGCAGAAGGCCCTTGTTTAATGCTATAGGCCTACTGTGAACCTCAAAAAATGTCGTAAACTACTCCAGAAGTTCAAGACTCGAAAAACTGCTAAAAATAGTAAATGTTGCAATAAAAAAGGAAACAGATGAAACCGACTGGAGTTCTAGGTGGAATAGGCGGACATCCACCAATATCCACCTGGATCAAGATATGACCATAGTTGTGCTCAATGCACTACCCGAGGAATTGGCCAAATTTGTTTCAAGTATCTATGGAAAGAAGGAAGCCACCCCATTCAGTGAACTTTGGTCATTATATAAGATTGAAGAAAACAAGTTAAAGGCAAAAAGAAATGTATGATCAAACAAGAAATTTCAAGCATTTTCTGCCATGGCTAAGAGAAAAGGAAGGTTTGGAAAGTTTGGTCCTCAAAAAAAGAAGAAGATCGATATGTCAAAGATGCAATGCTATGATTGTGAAGAATATGGGAACTACAAGAGAAATTGTCCTAAACTCAAGAAGTAAAACAAGAAAAGAAATTAACCCATATTACCAAAGAAGTGGAAGAACCTTAAAGGAAGAAATCAAATGATGAGGAAGTGAAATATCTTTACTATGACTGAGATAATCTCCTTTACCTAGTTCTTTTCAGTTTTTGTGGAAGATAACTATCATGATGAGAAGCATTATGATAATATGCATCTCAGTAGAAGATGGCATTGTACAAGAAGCATATCGTTAAAGCAAGAGCTCATGACATCATTAGAGAATCTTGAAAGAATAGTTGAAGTAGAAGTATACATGGATGTAGCAATCATTGTATAAAGCAAATAGCTCTTGGTAGCCTCATTAAAAGTATATATAGTACATATGGTTGAAAGAAAGTCATCTAGCATGATAGAAAAAATTCTTCATACATCATCATCATGCTAGAGGAGAATTTGTTGGATGAGGATAATCTAGATCCTCAGTTGGAATTTTCATTAGAAGGTCCACCTTTACTTGAAGAAGCAAGTGTCTTGCTAATCATTCCACCTTGTGTGGCATACATTGTTTAGAATGATGATGGTATGGTGACAAAGGAGTGCAACATGTCAAGATGGTTGAAGTACCTTCAATCAAGAAAAGGAAGTCTAGATGACCAAAAAGAGAAAATAGGTATGTATATATTTGATAAAATAAGTCATCTCATCATATAGTTGCATGGATAAATGCTTTACCTCATGAGCATGATCAAAGAAAAAGAGATCTCTACGTTTGGAAAGATGCGTGATTCACATATCATCAAGATGAAATCAACATAATATCTCCTCATATGGAATATGAGTTAGTTGATAAAGATGAAGGAATAATGGATGGAAGTTCCTGGGAAGCAATATTTGAAGAGAAGAAAGAAGAGAGAGTGAAAGATGCAACTATACTCACGAAAGAAAAGATAAGAAATCAACATCCAATGACTAGAAGAATTGGCTTTGACATCTCCATAAGAAGGTATGAAGACCCTTATAAGGTCTGTAAATAAAGAACACCCTTGACATAAGAAGTCTTGGAGATGTGTCTATAAATGTGCGGGATGTTGATGTTGCAAGTAAGCAATATGTCATGATGAAAGGCCATCACAAAAGGTAACTTTTATTTGATGTTCATTTTTTATTTTTTGAAAAACATCTAGATAGGTTGATACAAGGTTACCAAAAAGAGAGTTGTAGATGTCACCTACAACTAGCACTCATGAGATTAGATGGAATATTTTGAACATGACATGGAAAAGGTAGCAGTATGAAGAAAAGCTAGATGTGGACTAGAAGATCACTTTTAGATGAAAAGAAGGATTACATGACTGATTTGGTTCATGAAAGTGATGGATGGTCAACGCGCTACGAAAGATGAAGGCTCCATAATGAAGAAGATGAAAATCATGTCATCGAAAGGAGGATCTCTACTAGCAACTGAAGGTACCACGATCTCCACCAAAGAGTTGTTGTGAGAAACAAGTCCCTAATTAAGATGGAGCTTGGGAAAGTCCCTGGTTAAGAGGGAGCTTGGGTACATTCCTTTTATAGGAATGGGTTTGTCCTCCCTGATTAAGAGGGAGTGACATATATGATTATCTACTTCATGCGTCATCCACTAGACTAGGACTAACAGTCGTAAGTCTGAGTGAATGCCATGAAGAGAGGTAGATACATCATTCTTGCCTTCATATCATGAAGAAATAATGGAGGATTGGGTAAGCATCTGGCATCTGATACTCTTTGAGGATGTGGTAGGGCATCCAAGATGAGAGTAGTCAAAGATGGCCAATATTCTTTGAGGACTGGGAATCCAAGAAAAGAATAGTCTTGAAAGGACATACCCTGTGAACACCTAGGCGAGGTAAGTACCTTGAGAGATTGTGATGATGGTGTCTATCATTCATTGATCTCGCCAAAATTGTACTCTGCTCTTGTGGAGAGATAGTTTTTTTAGTCAAGGCCTTTCTATGTGACAATGTTGGTTGGTATGATGCAAATAGATCGCTTAACAATCTAAATCTTATGAGAATTCTTCAGATTAAGAATGTCCAAGTGCCTTGTGTGGATTATGAATACCTGCCTAGTTAAAAGGGGGTGTTGAAATATGTAACTAGGTTCGGTCTTCATGATGAAATGTAATCATGATTTTATGTATTTGATGTAATGAGAAAAATAAATTTATTATTGTTATTCTTGAGGCATGGGTTTCATGCTCAAGGAAGTTTATTTTATAGTTCAAGCTCACATTGAGAGCTTTTAGGGCTTATCATTAAGTCCACAAGTCAAGAAAATCATTGCCATGTATGAAACACCCTTCTTGGGCATGTTACATATTGTAAAAAGAATTTATTTGAGTCAAAAAGACCCTTCAAGACCTCGTCAAGTTGCAAAGATCAATTCGGCCTACATGAAGGGACAAGTAGGCCTAAAGATAACAATTCATACCCCTCAAAAGCTTATATATATGATGGAACTCAACCTCTTTTAGACACACTCAAGCAAGTTTGATCTCCTGAAGATAAACGTTGGAAAAGGGTGAAAAGGAAAAAGAGAAAGATCGAAGTTTTGGGCCTCTCTATCTCTCTTGTGTTAGGGTTTCTACAGTTGTTGGGTAAGTAGAAGTGTTGTTGGGCATTTTGAAGTGATGTTGGGCAAGTCCAAGTGTTGCTAGTAAAGTCGAAGTACTGGAAGAAATTGTAGGGTCAAAATTCCAGAGGAACTATTGGGTTGAAGTTCTAGAAGATATTGTTGGGTTGAAATTCCAGAAGAAATCATTGGGTCAAAGTTCCAAAAGAAACTGTTGGGTTAAAGTTCTGGAAGAAACTGTTGGGTCGAAGTTGCAGAAGAATCTGTTAGGAGGTCAAAGTTGCAGAAGAATTTGTTAGGGATCAAAATTGCAGAAGTTAGTGAGGATGAAGTTGCTGGAAGGAACACTCATCAAAGAAAGGTTTGACTTGGTCTTGGAGGGGTCTTGGTCAAGGGTCAGCGGTCTTGGAATTCGTCAATTGAAGGTCTATAAGAAGAGAATAATTCTTGTGGGTTTTCCTCTCAGTTGGAGAGCTTTTGGACCTAGCTATCACTTATATCTTATGTCGTCTTGTCTCATTGTTTTTCATGATTCAGTAGTTGTTTGATGATAACAACACTAAATATAATCAAGAGAAAGAATAATTTAATTAAGTTAAGTAAAAATACATCACAAGCAATTATCAAAGTAAGATAAATCACTTAATTGTTGCCTCCTAGATTTCTCAACATTTTGAGGTATCGGGAAGAGGAATGATACTTAAAATGTGTGTTGATTGTGTCTTGAGATGACTATGAATCATTGATCATTGGATGGTTTCGAATGAAGTAGGGTATGTTAATGTCCACACACTTTCACACCTGAACAGATCTCAGTTGTCGGATGTGAAGCATGATGATCGTGCAATCATTTCAGGTCCGGATGAGGACATTAGCCCCTATGCATGTTGCGGCCTGAATGAATCTCAACTATTGAATTTGACTCAACCCTACCGTTGGATGAATATTGGGTAGGAAATGAGATATAAAGGTGAAATTTATCCCAACGCCTGATGACACTGCTTTACAGGGTTGAATAGATTAGATTAATGGAACATGGGAGATTCACATGTATGATTATAACTTAAGTGCTTAATCCAAATTAATGCTACAACCAATCCACAAATGAAGAGCTAGGTATTGGACATGGAAAATGTAAACCCCACTCCAATCTTTAGTCAAGAGAAAACGATTGTTAAGAAAAAAAATATTATCTTTTAAGACTCTTAAGGTAGACATGAATGGAACATTAGGCTACAACAACACCCATTCTTGATTTGGCACTTGAAGAAGTACCATCAGATAAAATTTCCCGAAAAACTAGAAGAAATTTCAATTACTATTATGTACAAATTGTACATCATCATCACTTAAAACAACATAATTGCAATGAGTTGTATCTATATATTTTGCATTTGCTTCAATTTCCTTTTTCTTGAAAAGAATAGGATTCTTCTGTTCATAAGGAATTTTAGTAAGAACACCTTCCTTATTAGAAAGCATCATGCACCTTCCATCATTCATTAGATATCCTCTTAAAGGAATACATCATTCTCTTCCTAATATGATACCATATGTTGTTGGTAGATCTACCACAATAATAATAAAGGTTGTTCGATATGTAATGCAGAGCTTATCCATGCATAAAGATCTTTAATCTCTCCATATGCTAAAAATTTTCTAGAGTCAATTACATAAATACTTACTCTTGCTTCATTACGCCATGGTGTCTTAATAACGTTCAAATCCTCCTCTAGCTAGTTCTTTAGAATTAACATGGAATCTCTAATTATTCGTGGGCCTTCAAGGCCTTAGACGACCTTCATTACTTTAACGAAATCAATACTCATTTGCTCATTGATCTTTATGCATTCAACAATAACATCTTCTAACATTTAAATCCTCATAAAGCACTCTGCTTTGATTTGATTAA
This sequence comes from Pinus taeda, assembly GCA_000404065.3. Taxonomy (NCBI): domain Eukaryota; kingdom Viridiplantae; phylum Streptophyta; class Pinopsida; order Pinales; family Pinaceae; genus Pinus; species Pinus taeda. The sequence continues at coordinate 60,045 of APFE031397531.1, read as the reverse complement.
TTAATTCTCTTCCCAGATGGAAGCCCTTGCTGAGTTTTCTAAAAATCACTAACAATAGTGAGTAATGAATGTAATTAAATCATTTTCAACAAAAACTAGATCCCATTCAAGGTATTTATGCAAATACTTAGTGAAAGAAGAAATCCCTTGAGAGAGATTTCATAGGTACAAGCATATATCCCATGTTCCTAAAATAATATTTAATTGCTCATTTATGTTTTCTACAACACAAGTTATGATTCTATTAATTAATTTAGTTGCCTTCTTGATTTTCTTAGGTCTGCCAAGTTTGATAGGTGGTATTTATAACAAAAGAAGCAAGGGCATCCCTTGTGGTCATATGCAATTTCAAAAGCCTAGAAGGTCACAATTTTTTATACATCCACCTTGGACCTCCATTTCTTTGTTACTTTCTTACCTTTAACATGGACGTTTTCAATTTGTAAATTCTCCCCAATCTTATCATAATGAATGTTGTGCATGGTTAATGATTGTTCCTCAAATATAATTGGCTCTCCTCCACCATCTTTTGATTTTCTACCAAACATAGTGCTCGCTTATTAGGGACTATAACATTGTCCACCTCCATATCAATGAATCCCTCTGATTGCTGGGATCCCTTATTGCTAGAGCTTTTCCTTCTTTTTGATGAAGTAACATGAGACTTTTACAGATCAACATCAGAGGAGGTTCTTCATCATAATCTCCTCCAAAATATTGTTCATTACTCTCTCTCTCTAGTTGTAGCTGTCTCTTATCTTTTTTTGTGTAAAGGAGGAACTTTGAAAGCTGGTTGAGCTGATGAAGGTTGTACATTTGTAGGGATTCTTCCCTCTGTCTAATTTTTCTCTACTCTCCTGAATTGGTACTAACTTGTGTATAGAGATCATCATTATGCATAAGATTTTCCTACTATGTTCCTCTTGACATTCTTCCCTCTTTGTCTAATTTTGCTCTACTCTCCTAAATTGGTACTAGCTTGTGTAACTAGATCATCATTTTGCATAAGTTTTTCCTACTATGTTCCTCTTGACATCTTGACTTCATTGTGTCAAATTCCTTTCGCAATTCTAGTATACCAATTGTCACATCTCAATGATGCTAAATGCTAAGAAAATAACCCTTCAAGTTCAAAGCCTTCAATAGGTTTAGCTTCTTTCAAATAGAAAAGCTTTAGTGTCTCGGATATCTTGGTTAAGTTTGAGGAATTCTTCACAACTTATGTTATCTTCTTAAGCACATGAGCCCAGAAAATAAAAAATTTGAAGCAAATGTAGGAAGAATAGTTGAGTCCAAAAGGTTTAAGGAGAATGATATCTTCTTGAGCACATGAGCATATCATGTATCTTAGACCCCACTTATTCAATTTCAAGATAGGTCTTGGACACAACCACTGTTGCAATATATATGTATGTATATATAGACACACACAACACAAGCCAAGGTTTCACCTAGTCTTCAATGCATTGAAACATGATAGAAGAAGATCAATGGAAAAGCTTTATCCATCTCAATAATATAGTTCATTGAATGAATATCAATATGTAGTATATGGATGTATTCACCTTATACACTCAAGAGTGCCAACACACTAACAACTCATCAATATGGATGTATTCACCTTATGCACTCAAGAGTGCCAACACACTAACAACTCATCAATAGATCAAGAGAACAATTCATCAAGGATAAAGATTACAATTCATACAATATGTGATCTTTTTCTAAGGAGTAATAAGCTAACACATGATTCCCATGGATGGTATTTTGGTGCAAGTAGAAATCTAAGCTATCACTAATTCTTCAAGGGCCCAAATTTGTAGACATTTCCAATTGTAATAGAGCAAAGCCAGGCCTTACCTGCAACCACAAAAAATGGAAATTTTAAATAGTTAATGTTCAAAACATGCACTATGCATTATTCATTGTGGGCTTGCACATATTTCTATGCAAGAGAGGCATCATTGCCATATAAATAAAGACTAAATAAAAACACAAACATAACTACAAAGTTACCTATAATAAAAATTGAGAAAAAAAAATAGAAACAAAATTGGAATTAAGATTTTCAATTTATTTATCTTGAATTTCCTTTTAACCACCATTAAAAGCAAATAAAAATAACGACTTATATATTTTTTATCCATCACTAAAATAAATTATTAAAACTTAAAAACACAAAATATTATTTGTTTGCATTAAATATTCATTAAAAAATTATTTTAAAACTCTTCCAAAAACTTCTATTATTTTTAAAAACTTGCAGAAATTTTAAAAAAGATATAATACTTTTGTTTCCTTTTAAAATTTACTCAGTATATGTTTAAAAACTCTTAAAAAAACATATCATTTAAAAAAAAAAAAAATTATATATAAAATTAAAAATATAAAATACTATTTATTGTGTTTAAAAATGTACTCATTAAATTATTTTTAAAAACTTCGGAAAAAAATCCTATCATTTTTAGATTTAAACATTTATAATAGAATTTATTTATTTATATCTCCGCTTCTTTTCTTTTTTAAGAGATAATTAAAATAATAGAAACTTAAAATATTTATAATAAATATTTAATTTTAATTTTTCTATTTTTTAATTATTATTAAAAATCATGATGTAATAATTTTTTATTATCATTAAATAAATATTAAATGTCATAAACATTTTCAATGTGATAAACTAAAATATTTAATGCATTAATAAATATTTTTCACAAATTTGAAATTTTACAATAAATTTTTATTAATATATATTTTCAATTTTTTTAATAGCAATATAGTAATTAATTAACTATATTTTTAATTAAAAATCTTTTATTGTATTAAATGAAAATAAATATATTTAAAGTCATAATCACTTCTGTGATCTAGATTTAAATTTCAATAGAAAAAACCAACCAATGATAGCGATAACCTCTCGTACACAATTTAGGAATAAACAGTGAATAACTTATTCAACCATCGTTAAAAATATTAAAAAATATTCAACCATCCTTAAAAATATTAAAAAAAGAACTGTAATTAAATTTTGTATAATAATTACAATTTTCGTGGAGATTCATCAAAACTGAGCAGAGCAAATTAGATATCTGTGCGCCTCCATTGCCATCGCCATCGGTAACGTTGAGTCTGTTGGGTATGCATTTATTCATTTACGTGGTATTTTTTGCCTTCGTTTTCTTGAGGCAGATCATAGAAACAATATTATTATTGGTGGGATACGGGAGATCTGTGATAAGTGAAGTGGAAGATAAACAAATACAATAACAGAGAATGGATGACAAGGTGGTATGCGTGACAGGAGGAAGTGGATTCATAGGATCATGGCTTGTTCGTCGATTGCTGGAGCGTGGATACATGGTGCATGCAACTGTCCAAAATCTGAATGACCCAAAGGAGACAGACCATCTGGAAGCCTTGAAAGGAGCCAAGGACAGACTCAAATTATTTCAAATAGATGTTCTGGACTATGATTCCATGGCAGCTGCTATCAATGGTTGCCAGGGAGTCTTCCATCTCGCATCTCCATGTAAAGCTGTAGAAAAGGATCCACAGGTCCTAATTCCAACACTTAATCAAATTTGCTTTTAAATTTGTACTCACAGTATCTGGTGGTACCCCTCAGATTTCCTGTTGAATAGTAATTGCATTGTATAGCCCCGATGGGATTGTGCTGCGTGTTTGTGTATTTGTATAAAGAATTGAGACTTTGCATTACCCCTACATTGGATTTAGATGTTGCATTGGTTACGTCGAATATGGACAATGACACAGACCCATATGATGCGGTGTGTTCCTCTAAACTGAGGAGCTTGACAAACTAGAAATGCATATCGAATCCTTCTTTGTAGGAGCATATCAATGAGTAGGTTGGCTACTAATTGTGTTGGAGCTTGAAACTGAAGCCATGCAACTAGAGGTGGACAACCTAGAACGGCATATCAAATCCTAGTTATAGGTGCATATCAGTTAGCAGGTTGGCTCAATTGGAGGTTTAGATATTGTTGGTTTTTTAGGTTATTGAGAAGGAAGGGAAGGAGACAAACAAGATAGGTTTATGATAGTGTGTTGCAAACATTTCAAAAAGATCACGTTTACATCATCACATCGTAAGTTTTTCGGGTGTCCATTTTGTTGGCCAAACAAATTGCTGATTTTCAAATCGGAAAAATTGGGGAAAATAGTAAAAAAGGGGATAAGATAAAATCGCAAGTCAAGTAAGATTTTTACAATTTTTTCATCTTCTGGACTCTTGCGAATTTTTGCAACATTTATGTCATTATTCACATATCCTTATTTAAACATAGAAAGCCATAGAGGAAAGCGAGTATGACCAAGCAAGCAAACATAATCACGCCATAACCAATTATGTTATTACCCTTGTGAATGTCTATGTTGGCATAAGAGTTATGTTATATTGGAGTCTATATGCTGCTATGGACCAATCCTCAAGTCAATGTGTGATACGAATGAAGAAGATTTTATAGTTCTAGAAGTTGTTCCAACTTCCAAGACACCACAACTTAGGCATATCCAACTTAAAGATTTTTCTGTTCTTTAAAAGTACTACATCATTTGGAACTTGATTTAATACTTGGGAGCTCTGACCTGCCTTCCATTTATTTGTTATATTCTGTGTCTATTGTGTAATTTTGGGTTTGTTTTGCAGGTTGAGTTGTTGGATCCGGCAGTTAAGGGTACACTGAATGCTTTGGAAGCATCTCGCAGAGCACAAGTGAAGCGTGTTGTTCTCACATCCTCCGTCTCTTGCTTGGCTCCTAATCCCAACTGGCCTCCCAACACTCTCATTGATGAGGATTCATGGACTGATATTGAAACCTGCAAACATGACAAGGTATGTCCTATATGCATGCATCAACCAATTCCCTCTTTGATAGTTCCATGTCGACTTCCTTCTTAAGTCATGAATATGAATATGTGAGCAAATGAGTGTACAGATTTGGTACCCTGTATCGAAGACTCTTGCGGAGAAAGCAGCATGGGAATATGCCAACATCCACAAAATGGACGTGGTGGCCATTCATCCTTCAAATTGTTTGGGTCCTCTTCTGCAACCCAGATTGAACGCTAGTTCTGGTCTTCTCTTGCAGGTTTTACAAGGTAAGTGTGTATGTTTTGACAATTCCAAAGAGAGACTTTGAAGGTTCAACTTTACAGTGCCCAAAGTAGTTGTGGAGAGCATTTGGCTCTAAGCCTTCGCACTGGAAGAGTTGATGGGGGGGTTACTGGATTGACCTAAAGGTCTGACCCTTCTTGATAAGGGGTTTCCTTAAATAGATAAGGGTGGATGGGGGCTTGTTTGATCAGGACCTTACTAGCTGGTGGGCTGGGTTAACCTAGGACCAACCCAGATAAAGCAATAACAAGACCTTACTTCAGAGCCGACCCTCTGTAGATAAGGATTGATTAAGACCTTGCCGACTGGCTGGGTTAAAATGAGCACACAACCTTACGTCAAAACCAACCCTCTGTAAGATAAGGGTTGATCAGGACCTACTATAAAGGCTATACTCAATAGTTGTCTATGTTTTATATTGCATCCCAATTTGTGTATTTGACAGAATATCCTTGCAATCTAATCTACACTCCAATTGCTTAATGCTAGCACAAGAGGGAAACAAAAAGCTGATTGTAAATTCAGCAAGTTATTAAAACCACCCTTACCAAGCAAGAATACTCTTTAGCAGGTGATGCAGTGAAACTCGAGTGCTCCCACATGCAGACACTGACCCCAACCTACCACCCATAACTTTAGGGATTCTAAATCTGTCATGAAAATGAAAAAAATATTTACTGAATCTTGAAAATGTTAGTATGGTAATTCTACCTTCTATGGTTAATAAATTTAACATGTAGGCACATTCGATGCAGAAGATGAATGAGAACAAGACATATAAAGGGTATAATAGTCGGTTTATACCTTGCAGGTAATAGGGAGCTCCACACACAAAACATATACAACATAAGCTACATGCATGTTGCATCTCATCTCCTTTATTATTGTTTGGAATAAATGCACTGATAGACATGTTGTTGCTCTAAATAAAAAATGCACATGAGAGATTTCTTGACTTACTGTTTTGCACATTTGTTTTTTTCTAAAATACATGAGTGCATTCAAGAAAACAGGGGCTACATGAATATATTAAAATCATCTTTAGGTTTTTAAACTAAGCTAGGATAGGTCTCAAGGTTCATAGGAAATAAATAGGGGTTACATGAATTTATAAGAACCATGTTTAGTTCTTAATATGAAGGTAGGATAGGTCTTGCGATTTGCAGAAATTCTTTCTGAATCTAAAAAGACTCAATAAAATGTTTCAAGCATGGAAATGCACTTCTTGTAATGCAACAAGTTTGATAATTTGATTCGTTGAAATTTTTAAATTGCATTAAAATTTCGTTCATTGAAACTGTTTCAGTGACCTTGGGATCACAATAAAGTAGTCTATGTAAAGTTAGAGTTCTGAAATGGCGCCAGGTCAGGCTTCAGAATGTACGAGGCCTTTCCAATTTAAACAAAAACCTGACAAGAAGTTTCCAGAAGTATAATTATTGGGCAAACAATAAATGCCTGTTGTATTTTCTTTCATTGCCTATTAAATAATTCAATGCTGACTCATTTTGGTTCAATAACTATTAGATATTAAGGGCTAAGAGGGAAAATTATCATCGAGAATCTACCATTGTCACTTTATAGAAGAATTTCAAGAAAAAGAGGTCTCATTGGGGAGAGCGGGGCTTCAGTTATTCTATTTGAGAGTGGTCCGTGTTGGAAACTGGTAGCTTCGGTTGGTATTTTCATCAATCAAATCAAAAGAGAAAAATTGAATTTATATTTACCCCACAAGTGTTCAAGTCGTCCCCTCCAAAATCAAGGTCGCCTGCCCAAGAGACACACCCCTTCACATGGATGAATCACTATATATCGAGCCTATTCGCTCTCCACCAAAGCAGATTCGGATCATCTCATGTATCTCTGTTTTGTGCACGAGTCTGACACACTATCTCTCTATGGAATCTTGCGGATCTGAGGCACTATATCTCTGTGGAACCATGAGGACCTGAGGCACTATATCTCTGTGGAACCATGCGGACCCGAGGCACATTATCTCTGTGGAATAGTGTGAGTTCTGAGGCTGAGAAAAAAGGCCGAAGTTCGGCCCTCTTGGAGACCTATGGCAGATTTAATTGCAGACTTATTTATGGACAAAATTGAAGGGATCTTTGTAATGGATATTGGAGGGTTGGCTTGGCACTTGTGGGAGGTCATCATGCTGGTTAGTATTTGTCTATGTGATCTTGTCAAAGATATGCTATTTTGACGTACACATTGGATTGAATTGAACATTCTCTCATAAGGAAAGGTTGCTGGGTTTTCCCCTGGGGGTTTTCGCAGCGTAATTTTGGTGTCTCTTGTTTTATTGTCTAATTGTGATTCCTATTGCTTTGCTGTTCTTAATAGTTGAAATTTTCAAAGTGTAACTACTTGTGGATGTGAATGTTCTAAGAAGTTAAAAAAGTGTCTCACTGGAAGTAGTTATCAGATAGAAAATTGTTCTAGTCTACCTGGCTTCCAGAAAAATCAACATGGTATCAGAGCAAAGGTCAAAACTGCAGCCTAGAGGAGAATGCCTTTTGTGTTTTGTCATCAAGCCCTAGAAAGAAGAACGAAAATCTATGGTTCATATCTGTTGAAAAAGATCAAATCTCTTTACGCGGTAGAAGAGCAGCCCTAAAGATCAAGCCAAATCTTTGATTGAATCTGGTAGAAATTTTTAGAGGACCAAATACCTCAGAAGGTTGTATTTCAGTAGGCCAAAATCTCAGAAAGCCCTAAACCTCAAGAGCCGAAATTTCAAGAATTGTTGCAGCCTCAAGCAGATTGAGAAGGCCTCATGTCAATATCACAAGGCAACAAAAGGATTCTCAAATGTCTGCAGAGAATTTACAGTCAATAGAAAGGATATGACTAAGGATCGAAAGAAGCCATAGTCCGAAATCCCAAGTAGGCCGAATCATCAAATATAAATTGCAGAGGTTTAAAAATCATTGAAGGAGCTTACCTCAAGAAGATTTGAGATCATCTGGATAAAGTTTTTTTTGTATCAGGTCAAATGACCTCCATATATTTTAAATACCAAGGGCCTCAGTTGATCGAATGTCTCAAACCTAGAAAAAGATCAAAACCTTCTAAGGAAGCTTTGATGAGTTATCTCAGAGGGATCGAACCCTTGATTTAAGGTCAGTTGAGGTAAACAAATTATTCTCTGAAATTACCCTCCTATGTTTTAATCAAAGTCTTGCAGAGATCATCGAAGCATACCCTTGTTCTCAAGAAGAAGTCATGGGCACAATTCTTGTGATCCTATCACATCTCGAATAGAGACTAAGTGTGATCTCAAGGATCATATCCACAATAACCGAGCTTTGGTGTCACAATGTTGAAAGACTAAAGAGGAGCCCGAATTATCATAAGGATTAATATCTTGATCTCAGAATTTGTGATTGAAAAACAATTCTTCTGAAGGACTCAAATGGATGTCAACTTAAAAGGTTCTATACATAAAAGAACAATAAAATGTATTGAAGCCGACCTGATTGACCTGGTACATGTATTTATGGTACTCATGGATATGTTATGCCTCAGCTAAATATTCTTGTCATCCGGAAGGCCAGAGATTCATGTCTAAAGTTTGACATGTGAGGTATGTATCATTCTCTTAGAGCTTAAACAATCCCTGAAGAGTTTACATCAAGTTATGAATTATAATACACTTTGAAGCTGTGAACTGAAAATGCTACCTCATCAATCATATGCATTGAATGAAGTCATGTACAAATCATCCACTAATATATGATATGGAAAGAATGATATGAACAACATGTGTGAGCACGACCAAATGATGACCAGAAGATGCAAAGTTAGTGTTATGTAGTGCACTACTATAAGTATGATTGTTTATGGACAAAATATAGTGCAATGACAAAAAAGGCTCGAAGAAGAATTTGGATTCTATGTTTCCTTTGACATTGTATCATATGTAGAAAGTGCACTAGATATGACAAGCTTACTATCACTAGCCAAGGATGTAAAATATACTGATTTAAAAAGTGATGTCATGAACACTGCTGTGTGAAATCTTGAATGTTGAGATATTGTTGCTACTACAACGATGTTAAGAAAGCATGACTATTTGGCTTGAAAAAGCATATTCATTGACTGTTGATTCATCAATTTGAAGGATTGTAAATCCTAGATTAATGAAGCTCTAGGGTTTTGGTTATATAAATATGAATTTGAAAAAAAAATCTAAGTTTTGTAAACCCTAGTATGCAATAGGATTTGAAGAAAAAATCCCTAGGGTTTGTGGACAAGACCTTAGGACTGATCATTTCCACTAGAAAGAGAAACCCTAGTTCTTAATGTTGATGAACGAATATGATGAAGTTGCAAGAATAATGCAAGAAGTCAAGATCAAGAGGGTGTTGTCATGTTCTCAAAACATAAGTATTTTATACCTCTCTTCTTGTTTATTAATATTGTTGTTGTTTCTATTAGTCTCTTGTCCTTGTATATCTTGCTTGGTTGTGATTGTTCTTCCATGCCCCCTTGTGAGGATTGCAGGTACATGATGAATGATGCCAAAGCTGTAGCAATAGATGGAAAGAATAGAAGAACAAAGCAAAGATAGTGATAAGGAGACTCGTGTTGAGCTATGGACTCAGAGGGAGTAGATTTGATCTATGCCGAAAAGAAGTCGGTTGTGACTTCCAATATGAAGATGGCTAGAAGTACCAAGTGAAGAATTACTTCAGTAAGAGGGAGAAGAATACGAAGTCAGGCACCTCGTGTATGGTACTCTCAAATTAATGGCTATTTAGAACGATGTTGATCCATTGTTGAAGATGAGCTTGTGATTTTGATGATATATTTCTGACTGGGGCTAAGGACCTCTTTGTCCAGTGTAAGAGGGATTGGATTGAAGGATCTTGGCCTAATGTATTACTGCCTGGGATTGAAAGTGTGGAATAATCCTATTGAAATCTTTGTTGAGATCCTTAAAAAATTTGGCATGATGGACTGTGAGTCTATGGACACCTCCATGCTAACAAATTTGAAGAAGTTGAGAGACTCTGTTGCTGACATATTTGATCTTACGGATTGGGTTGTTGAACTATCTGTTGCATGGATTCATAGATTTAGATTGGGCAGGATGTTTTGAAGACAAGAAGAGCACTTATCGATGTTGTCTTAGCCTGGATATCATGGATGAGTATTATGTAGACCTCTGTTGCATTTAACACCGCTGGAGTTGAGTATATAGTTGATTGTTCAACTTGTTGTGAAGCAGTTTGCCTTTGAAAGTTGTTTGGTTTGTTTGATTAGGTGTTGGAACCGATCATGATATATCCAAAGTTGTGTGAATCTTTCTGAGAATTTGCTTTTTCATGACAGGTCAGAGCACATTTAGATCAAGTGTCACTATATCTATAGAAATTATGGTGTAGATTTGCAACTGCTCATGAAGTTTTAATCGAAATCACAAGATACAAACCTACTCTACTGCTCCGCGGAATTCAATTCACCCCCTATTTTCTTTTGCAATTCCTTGAGGTTGATCATCTGACTGCATGCAACACATGTACACTCAAGACTAGTCTACAACTGATGTTACACTGCCTTGGAATCTCCACCACAGCTGGGAACTCAAATTCTCTACATGCACTAGCTATTTTGGGTTGATTCATCAGTTAACTAGATGATCACTGAGTTACACTGAAGTCTCATTGCACAATTGACCTTCCACTAGTTCCTCCAACAGTTGGAACTAGTTTAACTGAAAACAACTTGGAATAACTAACCTTGATTGCTACAAATTAGCAATCACACATGCTTCATTGAACTCTAACTCCTCCAACTCAAATTTACTGAGTAAACTAGGTGACACAAGCCATGTCAAGTAAGTTAACTGCATCCAAGTTGTCTGCTGATGTTGAAATTTGAATTTTCTCAATTTAATCAAGGCAAAATCAAATTGAGAATTTATTGTTGCATTTTTCAACGCTTCCTCTCAGCAAGAAAGAGATTATCAACCACCCTTATCTTGCACACGTGGAACTTGAAGTTCCCTCTTGACAAGGCCTTTGTCAAAATGTCAGCATCTTGTTCCTCCATTGGAATGTATTGTAGCAACATTATCCGCCTTTGCACATAGTCCCGCAAATGGTGATACCAGATATCTATATGCTTGTATTGATCGTGAAATACAAGATTCTCAAAGAGCTTGATGCAACTCTGACACAGTAGATCATAGTTGGATCCATCATCTGACCAAACAGTCCTACAAGTATCCTTCTCATCCAGATCGCCTCAGATGTTACTTGACTTGCAGTCATGTATTATGCTTCTATTGAGTTGAACGCCACAGATCTTTGCTTCGTGTTGTACCAGGAAACCGTTGTGGACCCAACACTGAAAATTCCACCTGATATACCCTTTCAGTTGAATGGACTCCTTTCCCAATCTGAATCTCTGAAGCCACACAGCTTCAGTTCCTTTGTCCCTCTGTACCATAGTCTAAACTGGGTAGTGCCTCTGAGGTGCCATAAAACATGCTTAGCTACCATCCAAGATAGTTTAGTTGGCCTAACCTTAGCTTTGCTCAATTGGTTGACTGCATAACACATATTTGGTCGTGTGTTCACTGTTGATTTATGGTAGCATCGGATGTGCTCTAAAATTCCACAGGGAGACAGTTTTATTAAAATAATTAATTATTTTTAATGGGTCCTGTTAGCTCTGCTACAAACTTCAACATGAGAAGGTCAAATTCGAGTCTGGCTGTATTGTTTGTGCTTAAAAAGGGAGCTCGCACCCATCATTTACCTTCTTCTCCTCCATCTTCCGCATACTCTCTTAACCCTGCGTATCACTGTTTATTTGCTCCAAAACCCTGTACAAACTCGCTTTCCCTCAGGTCCCCGGGCGCAAAGTTAAACCCATGAGACCGTGATCGTGTGACCCCGTCCCTCCATAGCCCTTTGCCGCCTTTCGTTTTCAGTCGTCGATCACATCCACCGCGAGATCCAACGGTATTCGCTTTCCCCCGCTGCCATAACTTACCCGCGCTTTAACCCGCGGGGAAAGCAGTTTTCCCCATGTCCCTTCAGCCACGTGTCGCCCTCCTACTGCAATCGCGCCCCCGCGTATGAATCCCACCCACCTCCGAAAAGCGGTGCGGGTAATACCGCTTACCGCCCGTCCGCCTGTTTCCACGTATTAAACCCCCGCGTATGTCTGTCGTCTAATCACCGTCAGATCTACTGCCCAAGATCCAACGGCCTGAGTTTGTCCCGCTCACGCACCTTCCCCTTTCTCCCGACATGAGATCTCCGTCGTTGATCTACGCGATCCGACGGTCAGCTTTGCTTCTCCATTCTGATCATTTGCCTGCCATGAACTCCACGCGCATTGATTTTTTTGTGCATTCGAAGGACGAAGGTGGCCAGCTACTTGTACCCATCATATTTACTCTTCAGCTAGCTCATTGAAGAGCAGTATGGCCGAAGGACGAGAAGGACAAGCCTCGAGCAGTTAAAACGTTTATCAAGCATGGAATTTCATTCATATTTTACTCCACCTGCTCGAGGAGTACAACAGAACACCAGAGAATGTCAAATTATTTCATTAAAGCAGCAGATTGTAGCAGAGATTCATATCAGATAGTTAATATGGTTGGTGGTCTATTATGACCCCTCCACGCATAGGATAACAGATATTTTTGTAATCAACCTCTATATATATCCAAAACTCAGAATGTAAGAGGGTTGATGGTTTTGGTTTGATGTAAGGTTCAACTTCTGGAGACTGTAACTACTGTGATACTTGCAGCGTCTAGTCTTCATTTTCAGCTAATACAAGCTTCTTTTGCTATTGGTCGCTCACTTTCCACTTCTTCTCTATTTTAGGCTGTGCCTGTTATGCATTTTTCATGTGCTCTTGATATTTAGCATTCGGGGGGCTATCATCCCACCTCTGTGTTAGAATCTTGTAGATACTATTGTCGCACAGATTGTCACGACAACGCTCAGACCGGGGGCTGTCACCCTGATCCCTGATCTCTCCGTTTAAGCCTGTCTCTTGCGGCTAAGGGGGGTAGACCCTATGGGACAATGGATGACCAACTGGGGACCAGTTGGGTTGGGAGACACGAGGGGCAGCAAGCACTTGATTGATTTTATTAATTTAATGGACCAGTGCCTTATGAAATAAATGATTGAACGATTATTTATCAAATGCTGCAGAAATATGAACTCATTAATAATCGTTTACCATCAAACAACTCAAACAAAGATTAACTTTTACCAAATGTGAGATAATCGATAAACGCTCAATGGCTTAACAATATTCCAGCAATTAAAATTTCGAAAGATAAATGCTTTAAACAACCATGTGATTTCAAATGTTAACCAGAGATCACATTCATATAGCTGATCTTTAAATGATCATTCAAGCATATTTGACCACATGAAAATGGTAAACATTAATCCCACATCAAAATTTTAGCCTCAGCAGAAAAGATATTTTGCAAACATGACAAATCCTTGAGCCAAGACAGAAACTAGCAAAAATATTTCCAAAATATTTTTTTATACTTTTAAATAAAGCAAGACTAAACCAACTGAAATCTAAATAAATGAAACCTAAATCTAAAGAGAATTCTAAACCATAAAAAGTCTAAAGATTACTTTTTTTTTTGTTATATCTTCTAAATAAAAATGCAATCAAATAAAACTAAATTAGATCTAATATCTAATCTAAAGTTTTAAAAGATTTTTTTTTTTTTTTATAAATAAAACAAAATTAGAATCTAAACTAATCTTAAAACTAAATGAAAAAAGAAACCCAAAGCTAAAAATCTATATACATGAAATGAAATTTAATAAAATCTAAAGCCTAAATGAAAACAAAATTTAGAACTAGATCTAAATCCAACTTTTAGGTTATATATATATATATATATATATATTTATATTATATATATATATATTATATATATATAAAGTCAAAATCAAGTAAATTTGATTTAATTTAGACTAAGATATAAAAAACCCCCAAAAAAAAAGCTGAGTTAAATAAAACTAAAATTACATACGAAAACTACATGAATAAAACGTTAAGTTAAATCAAAATCGGAAAAATAATAATAATAATAATAATAAATAATAAATAAATAATAATAAATAAATAAATTGAATTTAAAATAAAATTGAAACGAGAATCTAATTATGCTAGTTCTATGCCTAAACTATATGCATACATTTAAATCAAAAAATAAAAAAGAAACGCAGCACAAAAGCCAAATCGAACTTATCTCACAATCGAGCTTGTTTCACGTGGCTGGTATGAGCAGCGTCTGCAGGTTTCAGCGACGCTCCAAGAGGATGAAGACGGTGTAAGGGGAGAGGGAAACGACTACAACTGTCGAAGCAAGGAAACATCGTGGGACGTGCAGGCAACAAACAGAGGACTGCGTTTTGAAAGGTTGAGGATGCACGCGGCACATGAAGGAGTACGCAGTTGCAGCGTGAAGGAATCAAGGGTTTGAAGGAATGGAGTTTGAGGCAACAGCGTAGGGGATACGTTTTGATTGCGGGCTCTATGTATATATATTTTTTTGTTTGCAGCTGCAGGCTTGGATGAGCATGGAGATGAATGGAGCCGCGGCAGAGTGTGGAGTAAGGTAGATGGGTGGCAGAAAAGAAATGCGAGGAGGGCAGCGTAGGACGGCCAAAAGATGGGCAGTTTCGATGCCAGGAAATGGATGAAGGAGAAAACCCAGGGGTAGTGCTGCTTGAAGAGAACTGGGAAAAATTAGCGAAGTTTGAAGGAGAAGCGTGGTAGAAATGTAGGGACTGCAGCGATTTGATTGCGGAAGCTGAAAGAGCACCAATATATGGAGAGGCTGGAACGCAGCTTTGCCTTCAAAAAATTCCAAAATTTCCCTGTAACACAATTAAACCTGTAACATGACAAAACCCTGAGCAATAGCAGGGAGCTGATCAAACCCTTAGAAGTCTTCAGAAAACCCTGCAACCTGCAATGGCCAAAAAAACAGAAAACCTAGAAATAATATGCGCAAAAGATAGAACTGAAACCCTAAATCAGCGAAACAATTACAACATTTACAAATTGCAGGCTCTAAAATAGCCAGATTTCTCGTTATGCCACAAATATTTTCAGAATTTTAATTTAATGTGAGATGCTTTAGAAAAACCCCGCATGCATTCATAAAAAATTTCAGATGTTAAGCCCGGGATTAAAAACTAGCTGGGCTCTTTTAGAAAACACAATCCGAGAGTTGGCTGGTTCAGCCGAGAACTTCCCCTAACGCCCGGTAACTAAGATTTCCTGCACAGCTTAAAATCAACCATTAACATAGAGGGAGAAAACAATAATGAAACCCAGATCAAATGGAGATACTTGCCATTATATTTCAGAATCTAAACTATTGTTCAAACCCTAGAGATTAGACAAGATACTTGTGCCTAAATCAATCTTCATCAAGCTATTAATAATGGCTGAAAATAAAATTATGCAGAAAAATAAATCATCTTACAGCACTTTCAGAAGAGTAACACCAGCAAGATTCTTAATCCCAAAGTCTTTCTTTATTGCACAAAAAAAATGACTACAAGAGAGCTTTCTTTAGCACCAGACTCTCAGATCTAAATCCCCTCTCAAATGACCCCTAGCACCCTATTTAAAGGAAAAATTCCCAACGGCTAGTTCGAATGATCCATGTCAAAATGATCTCGACCGTCGATGAGGATCAATATTTCTTTTAATCTCATTCGTCGAATTTTTAAATGCATTTTAATATATTAAAATTCTGCATTTATTTTTTTTTAACACGGTCGATTACTTTTATATTATAAAAACTTCATGAGAGGAACAAGTCCTGTTACATAAGATGGGAGGAGCGAAGCAGAGTGGATCCAAAATGGGTGCGCAGACCCTTGATCCGAATCATTAAACTTGAGATTTGAAATTTGAAAGACATAACGGTTATATTGTCGTATAAGCTGACCTAAAAGAAAGCAGTATTTACAAAACATAAGGTGATTTACATATATTGGTTGACTGAATCATCGGGCGGAGGCTCTTTTTTCTCACTGATCTTTGTAGAGGGCTCTCCTTGCATACTTTGAGCCATTGTTTTTATGTGATTGATAGCCTCTTCCAGGTGACTGCACTTTTCTTTGAGGCTTTCTATTTCCGCCCTCTATTTCTCCAGTTTTTTCCTCTTAGATTTGTTGTCTGCCTGCACTTCTTCCTTCAGTTCGTTGAAGTGCTTGACAAAATGAGCGATCATGAAACAATGAGCTTTGCACAGAGTGCAGCTGTTATTGGTGTTAACACGATCGAGGGGGTTCTCAGACATTGCTGACAGGCCTAGAGGAGACTTAGGCTTCTTAAGACAGAGATTGAAAGAGGAATTACAAAAGTGGGGTGAAGGGATGTCAGGGGATAAGAGGGAAGAAGACTGGTGGATCAGGGGGGAGAAAGAGGTGCTGAACAGGAAGAGGTTCGAGGATCCACAGAGAGCAGAGGAACAGGGAGGAGCCGGGACAAGAGAGCGACCTATGCTGTGGGGGAGACAAAAGAGAAGGGGGGGGGGAGACAATAAATAGGGGAGGTAGGGTTCTGAGAAGCAGGTTTCGACGAAGTAGGGAGAATCTGCTTCAAAAAGACAAAGAGACTGTTATAAATAAAGAGAAAATACGCTCGAAAAACACGGTCATTACCGCGCCATGCAGAGATTGGAACACCTCTTTGGCTGAGAAGCACTGAGCACGATCGAGGCCGGCTAATATTCAAGATGATGACCACCTGAGACAATCTGGAGGGGGCGTAACTGAAACACGAATCTTTTCTCTTATGGCAGAGAGAGACTGAAGCTCTGAATTGGATGAGCTGAGGCGAATCGTGCTGAATATATACAAACTCAAGGAGCTGGGCCTCTGTATTCGGATCAGGCAACTCAAAGATTTTCCTGTCCCAGATGTCATTTCGGGGATTTCTTGTGCAGCCAATGTGGATTCTGAGAGGACTGTTGCCTGACTTTTGTTTATTGTTGTCACAGGACCTATCCCATTCCATGATCCAGTACCGATTTCCCATAACCCTGTAGATTTCATTGGAAGCACCTTTGATATGATGAAGTACATTGTGAGAAGGGGAGAAGTCATCTGTCTGGTTGCCAGCATTGTGAGGGGAGACAGAAGTATTGTTGAGATGACTGATGTAGTCTTGATTCACAAGCTCAACTGAGGAGAAGGTCGACTTATGGGATTGATTTGTCATAGATTTGTTCATTCTCCTGTCTTGTGGGTCTATTGACGGCCCTGTTAGCTAGTGAATCAGCCTTTAAGTTGTTATTTCTCATAACGTGCTTGTAGAGGATGTCCCCCAGCTGAGTTGAGTTGTCCTTGATCCTGTGTTTGATGCTGTTGAGAGCCTGTTTCTTGAATTCTCCCCCTGAAGCCATAGCAGCAATCACGATTTCCGAGTCGCCGATTATGATTGGGTTTTTGACTTGCAATTTTTTCATAATGCATATACCAAGAAGTAGGCTGTAGGCCTCCGCCATATTGTTCGTCATATTACCCAATCCCCATTCATAGGTGGTGATAACTTGGCCATTTTGGTCTTTGATTATTCCCCCTGCCCCTGCTTGCCCCGGATTGTTTTTGGATGCACCATCGAACTGGAGGGTAGTTTTCTTTTGCTCTTGTATCCATTGTTCAATGTCTTCTTGTGATCCCCTGAGTTTCCAATTGTTCCACCCCTTGCCTGTGATTGATGGAGTTTGCCTATTCTTGACATAGTTTAAGTGGAATTTATTATACCACTCCTCTTCCTTCTGCCAACTGGTTCGATTAGGTTTAGAAACAGAGTTGGCGCTTATCATTTCAGCCACTTGTTCCATAGTTTTGGCCAGGGTGCGAGCTGGGTTTGGTTTTTGATTTTTAAAGATACAGTTGTTCCTGGTGAGCCATATTTGCCAACTGAGAGCTGAAGGTATACATTTCCACAAGCGAGTGATGGTAGTCTTGCCTTTTCTTGTGTGGGGGTAGCTTTTCTCCCAATTTCTGTTGAGGGTTGAGAGCTAGTCAAAGGTTTCTCTAGGTCTCAGAGGACTGATAATTTGATTCCAGCAGTATTGAGCAAATGGACAATCTATGAAGAGGTGTTGATTGCTCTCCTCCTCTGCGCAGCAGAGACAACAGATTGAGGGACCATGAATCCCTCTTTTTTTAAGATTCTCGGCAGTGAGAATCTTTCCTTTAAGGAGGGTCTAAGCAAAGAATTTGATCTTTGGGAGGCATTCAGTGTTCCACACAGCTGACTAAAGTTCCAGTTACCTAGAGTGGGGCTGGACTGGAGGAGTTTGTACCCATCTTTGACAGTGAAATGGCCTCCGCTGGGGTCCCAGATGAAGCTGGCGGAAGCATATTTGCTTAAAGGAGCTGATCCCTTCAGAGAAATCTTGAGGTCCGCCCATTGTTTCCTGAGATTGTATGAGAGGGGGAGATCCTTCCAAGCTAACCAATTGTTGTGATCCCAAACTGAAATGTCAAATAAAGAATGCAAATTTTTTGCCTCCATCCATAATTTCAAATCACTGAACTGCTGAAGGAGGTTTCTTGGTTCCGCTCCCATAATTCTATCTGTCCAAATATTTATTTCTTTGCCATTTCCAGGCGCCTTAGAGATATGATTTTTAATTTGGGGGAGGACTGTTTTGATAAGTTTCCAAACAGGGGTGCAAGGCCTTTCCACTATTACATCAGTGAGGACATTGGAGTGCAGCCCATTGAGGTATTTTCTTTTAAGAGCTTCAACCCACCAGGAACCCTTTCCCATTAACATTCTCCACTCCAGTTTGAAGCCCATCGCTTTGTTGGTGAGGCTTGGGATTTTGATTGCTATGCCCCCTTTTTTAAAAGGGAGGGTGACTTGGTCCCATTTGACCAGACTGAATTTTTTTGAGTCTTGCTTCCCTCCCTGCCAAAGTAAGCTTCTCATGATTAACTCCAAGTGCTTGTGAGTGCTGGCAGGGGCCAGAGTGACAGCATATTGATATATGGGAAGAGCTGAGAGGAGGGCCTTAATGAGGGTGGTCCTGCCCGCTAGATTTAGCCAAGACAGCCCCCAACTGTGAAGAAGCCCTCTCATTTTTTCGATCTGCTTGTTCCAAATCTCGGACTTGACAACTTCTTTTGCCAAGGGAAGACCAAGATATGTAAAGTGGCTCCAGTTTCTTTGAATTGGAATGTCCATGATCAGAGAGATTCTTTGCATGATTTGGGGAGGGACGTTCCAAGTATAGATTTTGCACTTATTGTTGTTAAGTAATCCCCCTGAGACTGCTAGGAAGGTGTCCAATGTTCTCTTAAATCTTCTTGCCATTAAGCTAAAGGCTCCCCCAATTAAAAGGGTGTCATCGGCAAAGAGCGAATGATTAATTTCTTTTATCCCTCTCGCTATGCTAATCCCTATGATCTCCTTTTTCTTTCGAAGGTTTTCCAGGTGTATGCTCAAGGTTTCTGCTATGATGATGAATAGGAAGGGAGAGAGGGGGCAGCCTTGTCTCAATCCTCTGGAGCTTCTGAAGGGGTGGGCCTACCATTGATTGGGGGGTTGTCCAAGGGTTTGAGATGCATTCCATAATGATGCTTATAAATTTGTTGGATATTCCGAACTTCCTGAGAACCTCAGCTAGAAATTGATGATTGACCCTATCGAAGGCATTTGCCATGTCGAGTTTTATGATCATACCTCTTTCCTTTCTATTAATGCTGCTATGGATTACTTCTTGGATCAAGATCACATTGTCCGTTATTTGTCTTTTAGGAACAAATCCTCCTTGATTCTTTGATATAAGGGAAGGCAGGAGCTTTTTTAGTCTATTTGCCAGGATTTTGGTTACTATTTTGTAGGAGACATTGCAAAGAGAGATAGGTCTGAAGCGATGAAAGGAGAGGGGGTTGGGATCCTTGGGGATAAGTGCCAGATGGGAGGTTTTAGTGTTTTCGCCCATCTTATTTTTTTTGAAGATATTTTTAACCATCCTTACATAGTCTTTCTTTATGATATCCCAGTGATTCCTGTAGAAGGCAGCAGTGAAGCCATCAGGCCCCGGGGCCTTGTCTGACTGCATACTGAACACTGCCACCCTTATTTCCTCCTCCGAAACATCTTGATCCAACTCACTGTTTTGGTGCGCGTTCATTTTGCACTCTACTGGTTGTAGGAAATCCGTGTTGTCCATGTACTGGAGATCTGCAGTTAAGAGGGATTTGAAGTGACTGTGCGCAGCTTCCTTGATTTCCTCTTGTTCACTTAGTTCTTTTCCTTCAACAGTAATTTTATCAATTTGGTTCCCTGCTCTTCGATCTTAAGGTTATTATGAAAGAAAGAGGTGTTTTTGTCCCCAGCTCTGAGCCAAAGGCACCTCGACTTCTGACTTTGCTCTTCTTCCTCTTCTCTATTTTGCCTGTAGAGTTCCTTAAACATTTCATTTTCCTGTGATTGATCTTCCTTTGAGATTTGTTGATCCTCTTTCTCCTGATTCCATTGCTCCAATTGTCGGTGTAGCTCTATTCTTTTTTTCTTTTCCACTATTGCATTTTCTTTGGCCCACTGTTTGATCACTGCTCTTAAGGATTTTAATTTTGATTTCCAAACATAGTGAGGTGAGCCAATGACTTCCATCTCCCAGTGATCTTTAATGAGTTTTCAGAAGCCCTCCTTACTATCCCAAATTTTATTGTATTTGAAAGGGATAGGGCCGAGATTTCTTACACTGTCAAGAATCAAGACCACAGGCTTGTGATCTGAAGCTGTGGCATGGATTATCTTACTTTTAACTGAGGAGAAACCTGTAACTATTCTTTCATGGATTAATATCCTGTCGAGTCTCTCCTTAATGTTGTGTATTCCTGCTCTCTTATTGCTCCATGTAAATTTACCATTGTTAGGGGGGATGTCAATAAGTTTATGAGTTTCTATTATTGTTTCCAGGGTATCTCTTGAAGGATCAGTGAGGAATTTCCCTCCTATTTTTTCTTCTATGTTCCTGATTAGATTCAAGTCCCCTCCCATGATTGTGTTCCTATTTTGACAGGTCTGCAGCTCTGAATTGATAGAGTCCTAGCAAAATGCTTTATCCCTATAGTGATTTGGGGCATAAATGTTAAGAACTTATTCTTCTTTTGTGATTTTATTTTTGAGGTCAGTTCTGACCCACCAGTTAGAATAGTTTTGACTGGTGAGGTCCCATTTTCTCTTATTCCATAATGTACCTATTCCTCTTGAGGCGCCCACAGAATCTATTGTTGTACCTGCAAAGCTTTTGTGTCTTTTTGTGAAAGTTTGAAAGTCTTGGTTAGGCAATTTGGTCTCCTGGATTAGGAAAAGATCTGGCTGCTCATGAATGATTAAATCCCGGGCTGCATTGGATTTTAGAGAGGAGCCCAACCCCCTACAATTCCAAGAGACCAATATCATTACTTACTGATTTTTGGGTGAGCCCCGCTCTTCTCCTTTGTCTTTTCCCCACTTCCTTTTTGTTTATCCAAGAATGAGTCCATCGGCTGCTGTGTGCCTGTGGCCATATCTTTTGTTGTTGTTTCATCTCTTATTTCTTTATTTGACTTCCTGCCTGCTTTTCTCGGTGGATCGGAGGTGAAGCTTGCTTCTTTGAGTTTGTTTCTTGTTAGAATATGGTCTATGGTTGGAGGAGGGGAGGGGAGGGGAGGGGCAACGAGGGGGAAGGGATGACTGCTAGGCCAGTGGCTGAGGGGGAGGAAGGGGGGGAGGACGGATCATCATCCACCAAGGATTCAAAAGGATTGGAGTAGGAGAGGAAAGGTTGAGTCGAAATGGGACGGGGGGGGGGAGCGGCTTGGGGTTCCGGGAAAGGCTTAGGGTTAGGGCCTTGCTGGGTAGGGTTTGATTTCTTTTTTTTTACTTGCTCCCATGAGCCTTGAGAGGGTTCATCATTTTCATTCAGTTCATTTACTTTTATCTTACTACACCTATTAGCGAAATGACCATATTCATGGCATAACTTGCATTTGAATGGTATTTGCTCGTAGTCCAGCTGTTGAATATGAGTCCATTGGTCCACTTTGATCTTGATAGCTTCCGGTAGGCCTTTCCCTAAGTTGACTTCAACGCAAATCCTTGCACAAGCGTGCATGTTTTCCTTTGGTTCACATCTGTCAATGTATTTTCCCACAACATTCCCCATAGCTTCAACTGATTCATCCCCCCAGCAATGCAGAGGGAGGTGAGGCAGGCGCACCCAGACTGGAACAGCATTTGGGATATCCATTTCCGGGTCGAAATCAGGGGACCATCTATTCAGGTAGAGGCCTCTCGAGTCCATGAAGTAGGGACCATTTCTGAAGATGAGGTTCCGATCTTCTTTTGTTTCGAAGAGGAAGGTATAGAAGCCCCTTCCGCAAAATCTAATGGCGATTTTCCCTTGAATGATCACGTTCCAGTTACGTTCTACCCATTTCTGGACCGCTTTGGGAGAAGGCCAGAGGCCAGTAAACTGACCTAGAAGGCCCCTCTCAGCCAGAGAGATCGCTGCCTTCCTCGGGAGACTGGGAGGGAGAGAGACTTCAAGAATGTCGGACAGCTTCTTGGCAAACTTTGATGCTGAAGGACGGATTCTTGAGGTAGGATTTTCCGGGATGAGAGAAGCAAAAATTTTCGCTTGATCTTCATTGTCTTGTTGCGAGGATGAGTCAGTCCCAGCCATGAAAGGAGGCCAAACTCGCCACTGACCGGAGGGAGAGGGGGTCGGGAGTTGGAAAGAACGCAGGGGGAGAGGCCCCACCGCTAGGGCCGAGCAGGAGGTCCGAAAGAGACCACGGGAGGCGGAGAATAGCTATGAGAGAGGGCCCAAGCGAGCCAGCGGGAGCAAGAGAGGGCCCAGCAGTAGGGCTGCCAGGCAGGAGGCCTGCGGGAGGCCTGTCAAAGTCGCAGAAGGCAAGCGCGGGAGCTCCAGTTCAAAAATCGCCCTCCATTACACCAGCTTCCTGTTCATTCTTACTGCTGAAGGATTGGGTGGATATCTTCTGCATTTATTTACTCAAAAATTTGACTTATTATTATTTTATTATTTTTTCTCCATTTTTTTTATTTATTTTTAATTTATTTATTTTACTTTTTAAATTTTTAATTTTTTTGTATTTTAATTTTAATTTTTATTTTAATTATATTTTTTCTATATTTATTATTAATTTCTTAATTTTTATTTGAATCCTCGAACTTAGCCTTTGGAAAAATCACCTAGGACCTAGGACTTAGGACTTTTGAGGGGATTAAAACATTTTCTAACCCTCAAGAGATTTTACATCATGACTTTTACAATTTTACATCTCAAAGGGGAAAACCCATTTGACATAGATCCTCATAGATCACCCAGTTCTGCGACCAACTATAATCTAGCAGATCAACGCACTAGGATTCCCCTAAGATTCTAATGACAAAATCCATTTCGGCTTTGGGGTTAGGCTGACGGAAAACTCTGCCGATCATGGATCGGTGAGACAAAAAACCTTCCGGAACGTAGATTCTCACTAGAAAATTAGGTCCACCTAGGCAATTTTCATACATGACTCAGCTCTGCTAAGATTATTTACAATTCACACATGCAGACTGGGTTTACAACATAATATGATAAGGTCGACGATGACTGTCGAATGGCACAGACACGTCAATCAAGCTCTACCCTTTTGCGAAGAAAAGGGGGTGTACTGCTAAGGGTAGTTGACACGTAGTGGTCAACAAGTACTATTGAATGTGTTACGCAGGTTTCTTTTACTTAATGCTAGAGAGCTGTCATCCTGTCTGTGTATTAAGAAGTAGATTTGCAGACCTCTTTACTGGTTGCAGCCGACCATCACGTGGTCTTGTGCATCTGCTGGTGTAGTTAGTATTCTCCATACTCACCTATTCCTTAAACTGTGAGTGATTGGTGGTCTAAAGCCTTGTAGTATGGGGGTGTTCACCCATGTTTGGAGTTCTGACAGTTCCCGGCAATTATGGCAGTTCTAGCAGTTCCGGCAGTTCCCGGCAGTTCCAACAGTTCCCGGAAGTTCCAACAGTTCCCGACAGTTCCCCGCAGTTTCGACAGTTCCTGGTAGTTCTCGACAGTTTCGGATGTTCCTGACAATTCTCGGTAGTTCCGGCGGTTCCCAACAGTTCCGGCTTCTGCCCTTTAGATTAGGGCAGCGTTATCCCTTAGGATCTCTCCACCTACTAAAACCCAAAGACAAGTAGAGAAGAAGAGATCCCAAGTGTTGAGATGACTTGAATGCCACCTCCATTCATACTAAAACGTTGAGCAAAACAGGGGTTTATTTGGTTGCTGGCCGACCTTGATGAATTGTCCCATAACACAAATAATTCATATCTCCATGAATACTTATCGGAATTAGATGATCTTTAGATCAATCCTACACCTCTCGATGAGAGGGATCCAAGAAAAATATCAGCTTCCATTAATAAGATGACCCACATGGAGTTTGGCACTAGTTGCCAATTTTAACATATTTGATATGTATAAGTAAAACCAGCATAGATCTATCTTAACTCTGAATCTACTAAGTGTCAAGAGGGTTCAAATCTCTCAAGATGCAAACCTCTTTTTGAGTGCAAAACTTGAGGACAGGTTTGTACCTCGAAAGCTCTGATCCCTCTCGACCCTTGGTAGATTCAGAGTTAGGATAGATCTATGCTAGTTCTTTATAATATTATTTATATTACATATAAATTTAACATCTCTATATATAAAAAATATTTTTATTTTTTATTCTGTTAAAACTCTCATACCACATATAGCTACATCCATATGTGAATGCCATTTTTCTTTGACGTGTGTTGTAATTTGTTTTCATTTAAATTTTTAATATGAAAGCATAATTTACAGATAGACAGGTTATTGTGATTATTAAGTCTTTATCTAGTTATTAATTGAATTTAAACATGAAGTTTCGAAATATCAAGGTTATGAATATGAATCCTCAATTTCTTTTAATGTAATATGCATATTGATTTTTTTTTGAAAAAAATGTTTGTAATTTTATTAATAAAAACAATATTATAAATTGAATTGAATTACTAATTTTTTTGTATTTAATTTTTTATTATTTTTTTAAATGAGTCACATTATTTTTTTTTAAATTAATTTTAGATCTAATGCCTCATTGATATAATGCTCCATTACAACATCTCCTCCATATTGAGATGTAGAGCGTCTTTTGACACAATTATGAATCCTTAAACATTGTTTCCAAAGTCATGCATATGCAAGCACTTATAAAATGGTGTCTTAGTCAAAACACAAAAGAAAAGAGAAAATGGTTTCGAGTCAAAAGGTGTACCTTGTGCTACAACCCTCAGATATGTTGAAGAATCTAGGGTAATTAGATATAGTAGGATTCTTCTAGACTTGATAACAATTTGTGAAGCACTTTTTCAATTCAACTTGCTAGCTTGATTTTCTTCTCTTATTATTATTGTATGTGTGTTTACTTCATCAAATTGCTACCAAAACACAAGAAACAAGAACAGAAGATATTGGTTCTCTGCCAGGGCAAAACCTCTCTCTCTTAGAGAGGAAAACCCTTTGGTAAATTTCTCTTATTTTAGCTTCTATTGATCAATGCCAAACCCTAGACCCTTGACAAGAATATCCTCCAAGCACAAATCAAGTCCTTCCATCTTCCGACACTTTGTTTCTTGGCACTTCGTCCTTCGTTCGGCACTTCATCCTCCTTCTTCTGGCACTTCGTCCTCCTTCTTCTAGCAACTAGTGATAGACCTTGTTATGTGAGCTCTTGAAGAGATAATTTATCCTTGATCCTTAGTGAGGTCCTTTACTTATGAATATGCCTTCCTTCTCTTGACCAACTGAGCACCTTTTGATGTGTAGTTGTAGACTTGATATGACAGCACTGGAGTCGTAGTTTCTCGCACGTGTGGGAGGTTTCCTTGTGTATTTGACTCCTTTTACCTTCACTTGGGAGAGCCTCTTCTTTGCTTGAGTAGGAGGCCTTATAGGCCTAAGTTTCTAGCCCAAACAAAGAGAAATATATGACTGTGATATTATTGTTGTAGTGACTGCAGACTGCCCTCCTTTTCTCGCACTTGTGACTGTAATTCACCCTTAAATAAACCCTCTAAACTTCGGTTTAGTCCCCTTCTTCTTTGCTGCACTAGAGGCTTCTTATGCTCGACTTCTCTCACCCTTTTCTCAGCTATCTTCTTTGCTGATTTCAGAGGTAGTTGTTGCTTGTTGTTGGAGTGGACAACCTCTATATATAGAAGATTGTCCCTCCTTTAGGTCGACTTGAGGACTTAAGGCTGACTTGACTTTTCCACTTCGTTTTTGCTTCTTTGGTGATATTGTTGCATGGAGAGGACTTGTGACTTTTCTTGGAGGGATATCTCTGACTCTAATACATATATATATACATGGTGTAACATGCCCTTAAGGATCTTCAACATTTTCTTTTGACTCTTTGACTTACCTATCGCACTTTGAAATGTGCTAGACCTATTTCAATGAGCAAGAAACTCATTGATAAATATAACAAAAAAATATTCCTTTTCTTGTATAAATACAAATATCAAAATAACATTTATGAAGATCGAACCTAGTTACACTTTCTTCAACACTCCCTCTTAACTAGGGAGGTATTCGTAGATAATTACAAGGTGTTTGGCTATTTTTCAATCTTGAAGAATTCACATAGGAGAAAATGGAGTGGCAATCCATCTGTTGTGGCATCATAGTAACCAACATTGTTTATAGCAAGGCCTTGACTAACAACTCTATCTCTCATAAGATCAGAGCACAATGTTGGCGAGACCAATGAATTATAGACTCGTTAGTCATTGTCTCTCAAGGTATATACCCGCTCGGGTGCTCACTAAGTATGACCTTCTAGGACTATTATTGTCTTCGGTTCCCATCCCTCAAAGAATATCGGTCCTCTTGCCTGCCCTTATCTTGGATGCCCTACACATCCTCAAAGAGTATTGGATGCCAGATGATTACCCAATCCTTCCATTCTTTCTTCCCAAGTGAAGACAAGAATGTTGTGTGTATCTCTTCCTTTTAATTGAGGAAGACATGCCCAAGTTTCCTTTGACCAGAAACTTGATCAAGCTTCTTTGTAATTGGGAACTTGTTAGAACTCCCTCTTAGCTAGGGACTTGTCCATTCATCAACAACTTCTTCTTCGTGGGTCCTTTAGTTGCTTGATCTCCTTCTTTCTTTTGATGTCATGAAGTCTTTGTTTGAACTTCTTCTTGGTAGGGCACCAACCATCAATCCCTTTCCTTCTTGGCTTGTCATGTCATTTCTTCCTTCGTAGAAAGTGACCTTCTTGATATATGTCCAGTTCTTTCGTCATCTGGCTATTCCTTTGCCATCTGAATATGCTTTGGAATATTTATCACATAGATGCTTAGTTGTACTTGCTTGCTCCCATACTTCGATTTAGTAGCCCTTCATAACTTCATCCTAATATTGCTTCAACATCAAATAGTGCTTGGATGGCTTCTTCATCATGACATCTTTGTAGAGTTGAATTAGTTATCTGCACCTTAATATCTCCAAGGCCTTCATAGGTCTCAAGGGTGCTTTGATCTTTTTCTTCCTTTGTCAGAGTTGTCATGCCTTCTTTTGGAAGATGTCTTTAATGGATCTTGTCAGATAGTGGTTCTTTGTGACCATGGTGTTCTTCACATGCTTGATCTCTTTCTTCATTTGCTACTTGGATTGATGAGTCAACCACCTAATACTCCTTATGGGAGCACTTCATGTTGATCTTCTCTGTATTGTAGTACATACTTTCGAGCATGTCATTGGTGAAAGAGATCCTTTTATGCTTGATCATATTTTAGAACTATTCCCATGACTCAATAATATATATGATGTCATGACTTAAACTTTGATGTATACATATCTCATCTTATTTTAGAACTATTCCCATGACTCAATAATATATACGATGTCATGAATTAAACTTTGATGTATACATATCTCATCTTGATTCTGCTTTGGTCATCTTGGCTTCATTTGATGGTTCTTCTTGATTGGCATGGCCTTTCTTGCTTCATCTTTCCTTGCCTGCATATCATCCTTTCTTGATACCCATGAATGGGACTCTCAATGATACATTTGCTCTTATTTATCAACCCTCTTTTGAAGATTCTATTAGAGTATCTTGAAGACCCTTATCCTGCAAATGTTTCTTCCATTTGATGATAGAGGACTTCTAAGATTCTTAATCATGACCAGTTATTCTTTCATTGTGGATGAGGTCCTATAATAGGTATGCTCCTTCTATTTGAATAGCTTGAGCTATATCTACACCATTCTCCCATATTCTAGAAGATTCTACTTCACCATGCATTCTATCCTATCTCTATATGCTCCTATGCTACTCAAAACTTTGAAAGAAGATTTAAGTAAATAGGTTGACTTAGTCATAGTAGAGATTTGGAGGGTCTTCCTTCTTTTGCTTCTTGTCTTCTTCTTTCACTTCTTGAGTTATATGAGCTTCTTCCCCTTTTCTCTTGTTTTTGTTGACCTCATTAAGTTTGGGACAATCCCTTTTGTAGTGTCCATATTCTTGGCATCCAAAGCATTGGACTTTGGACATATCTCTATTGCTTGTTCTTCATGGACCAAACTTGTCAAATTTTCCCTTTCTCTTGGCCATGGTAGAAAATGCTTGTTCTTTTGATCCCACATCATCCTTGGCTTTAAGTCTAGTCTCCTCAATTTTGCATAGAGACCATAGTTCACTTAGTGGGGTAGCTTCCTTCTTGGCATATATGCTTGATGTGAAGTTGCCCTAATCCTCAAGTAGAGCATTGAGTACTACAGTTGTCATTTCTCTGTCAGACATGACTTCTCTTAGTTCTTGAAGTTGATCTCTCATCTCAGAGATCTTCATGAAGTAGGGATCTATTCCTTCCTTTGATATCTTCATCTTGTACAAATCATTTTGTAGAGATATCACTTCTCCAGTTGTGCTTACTGAGAATAGCTCTATTAGTTTATCATAGATTTCTTTTGATGTTTAAAATTTGGAGACATAAGGAATGAGAGAGTCTTTGATAGATTCTATTAGAATCCTTTGAGCTCTTGTCTCATCCTTACTGTACTTGGCTAAGGCTTGAGTTTGTTCCTTAGTAGGGATAGTGGTATTCCCTTTGATGAGGCCTAGAAGTTCATTCTCTTTGAGAAGTAAATCAGTCATCTTCTTCCATGCAAGGAAGTTAGTGGTCCCAACCAATTTGTCGCTTTCCTTGCAAAAATACATTGACGTATGTTCAGGAGAGGACATATATACTTGATAGAGTTTGTGATGTAGTAGTCTTTCTTTCTTCTTGAAGACTTGATGGCTTGCCTTCTTGGATCTTGATGATCTTCAAATTGCTTCCGTCAAATAGACTTGCTTGATGATGAGATATGCTTGGAGAGTGAGGCTTGACTTGTAGTGCTTTTTCCTTTGTAGATGATGTAATTTGGTGTGCTACAATTATGGAAACTGAAAAATTGAAAGAAACAATAGTGGGGGTCCAAGTGGATTAGGTGGGTGGCCACCAATATTCACTTGGATCATTGAGAGGATAGGCTTCACATTGATTTTGCTCCTAAGATCATGTAATAATAACAAGAAAATGAAAAAAACACATTAGACAAACAGTGAAGTTTTTTTTTGTTATCTTCTTCTTCTTTCCAATCTGGAAAAGATTAAAGTAGAGTGTCTTCCTTTTATTGAGGAATGAAGCCTTCAAAATTCAAAACATCAGTTACAATTCCATGTGCTATTGAAAATAAGAGGATCAACAAATGGTATTCTAATTGATTTTTAAT
The DNA here is from genome assembly GCA_000404065.3 of Pinus taeda. Classification (NCBI taxonomy): domain Eukaryota; kingdom Viridiplantae; phylum Streptophyta; class Pinopsida; order Pinales; family Pinaceae; genus Pinus; species Pinus taeda. The sequence continues at coordinate 30,037 of APFE031397531.1, read as the reverse complement.
CAACCTTTGTCTACATATAAAAAGTAGATAAGTCAAAAATAAATAAATAATTGATGAAATAATGAGTGGATAAAGGAAGTTTTTCCCTTTCCTCTAGAAGATCTAGTAAAATATTATATCATAATAAAGTGGTCGAAGCACTTTTGAAACTTCTGAAAACCCAATAGTTGAGACTAGTTGTGCTTCTATTACCAACTAGTTCAATTGTACATCAAATATTCTCTCAAATATGAAAATGGGTGTAAAGGCGACTTTGTTCCTCTCCCCTTTGGTCGAGAGTGAGCTATATCAGTGTTACTGACCTGAAGTCAATTCCAATTGATCCCAGATCAATATTGGTCATCCTAGCATAGGGAGTACGGTAGATACACAATGCATCCATCGGTACTGCTATGGTCCCTAACCCCATTTCCCTACTCATTGGCAAAATGAGAGGTACTTCCCACGAGTCCCAGACTGCATGGGTAGGATGCCTCGACAGGAGAACTGCTCATCATGTCCATAAGTCGCCACGGGGTATCACAGGGGAAGGCTGAACCATTCACCTTGTACACAATGCGCCACTAGGGGAGGTTGAGTTGCCCTATGGTCGCTTGTTGCTCCAAGAAGTACCCCAAGCCCCTCGGAGCTCCCAGAGCTCAATGCACGCATCATACAGGACCTGCATAAGAGGGTATCTCAACGACTACAAGTCATTTTTGGAAAGTCACAAATTTGACCTTTCCCCGGGGCTTCAACAAAATGTTTGCGACCTGCACATCAGTCCCAATGCGATGGAGCCTTCTTGCTCATCTTTGTACCATATCCTAGATAAAGTGGTACCCGATGTCTGTATGTTGGAGCGATCATAGAAATACGGGATTCCTCAGTAATCAAATCCCTCTATGGTTGACACATAAGATCACGGTGGTATCCATCATGTGTACAAAAAACTCATTGAAGAGCTTCCACAACCAGGCAGCTTCACACAAGATCATACTCGTAGCTATGTATTTGGTCTCAGCGGTGCTCAAAGAAACTGTCTTCTACTTCCTGCTCATCTAGGATATCGAGCAGAACCCAAAGAGAAACAACACCTAGAAGTGCTCTAGCGATCCTCCACGTTGCATGCCTAATCATGCAACTTCACATTTCTGGTAGTGTATCTCAATCCATGAGAGATTATACCTTGTAAATATCTCAAATGATTCTTGGCATCAATCTAGTGAGGCTCAACCAAATATGAGCTCAACATGCTAACTGCAAAACATATGTCCAGATGAGAGTTCACCAAGAACATCAATGCTAGAATGAGTTTATGAAACTCAGAGGCATTTCCCAAATCAGGTCCGGCATCCCTACCACATAACTTCTAAAAGTTAAGCTCCATCGAGGTAGTCGCGGGCTTGTAGTTCATCATTCCAAATCTGGAATCCAACTCCCTCTTACTTTTGCAAGTGAGAGGGTCTGCACTTGTCAGAAAGAGGTCATCCTCATAAGGTTCCAGTATGAGAGGTCTATCATCCACAACCTTCAAGAAGTGGTTTGGATCGGGTTCACTCCTAGTGAATCTCAACTTCATTAGACAACTATCAATCCTCTCATATTAAGCCCGGGGTGTTTTGCATCAAGCCATAGAGGGCTTTCTTCCACCTGCATACATGAGATTCCCGATCATGAATCTCAAACCCCTTGGGTTGTTCCAAACTTGTGGACCTGCTACATGAGGGGAATGGTCCCCTTGTAAGATTTTCCCTCCGGTACATCTTAGACATGTACCTTCTTGCTCTTCTTGAATTCAAGCATCCTTGTCACCATCTGACTCACATCGGGCAGGGCCCCATAATAAGTAGACCTCCGGTGCTATAGATGAGATGTGTCAATCTGACATGGTCCCCAATGGATCATCCTACAACTTGATACAAATTGCCAACCCTGAACCCATAAGTAAAAACATCTTTGAAAATTCTATTTTCAAACACATACCTTTCCATCAACGAATGCCACCTTGAAACCTTTGACTTCCATTGCCGAAATGGACACCAGGTTCTTCTTGCGATCGGGTACATAAAGAGATTCTTATAAATGAATTGGGTTATCCTTATTCAATTGAGGGGTAACATTCTCTACACCCTTTCCAAGATAGGTGGCATTGATTTCAAGTATAATCCCACGATTGTTTCCATCTCTACCAAATTAGAAAGTGCACCCTTCTATCCGATGAAGTGCCTTGAAGCACTACAATCAATAAGCCAGATTCCCAAAGAGTCTGGAGGAGAGGGCCAATATAAGATAATGCTACTTTATCTTATCAAAAAGAACATTTGATTCTTCATACCTAGGGTTCCTTGCTTTCTTTGAAGAGTCAACTATTTTCTTGATGATCTGCATTACCTGTTATTCCTCTGATCATTGAAGATGTCCCTGGAATGATTGTTATCATCATCAAGTGATGTGTCCTTACCATTCAGACACTCCTTCGCATAATGGCTGAAATTATTACAAGCAAGGCATTTGCCTTTCCTTCCACCCTTAGATCCGAACTTCCCATTGAAGTGATCTTTAGGTAGGCCATCAGATGCTTCCACTGCGCCACTCTAATAATATTCTCGGCTTCGACTTCACCCTTGGTGAATTTGAAGAGGGATGAGGAATCCACCGATCCTTTTGTCCTTTCCCAACTATCTTCGGTGATTTCTCTTTCACTCTTTCTTGGGTTTTGTCTTCACCTCAGCTCCGATACCATGTTAATTTGGGTATGTTCTATGCTTAGAGCAATTTATTTCAATTTTCATAGTTAGCTCAATATCTTTTCCAGATTAGCAATCACATGAGCATAATAGTAAATTGCAGATAGAAAATAAACATAAATCACAGAAGACAAGCCAAGACAAGAGGACACAAGATGTGGCACTAGCCAGGGACAAACCCCAATGTGTGGAAACCCTTGATCAATTCTTCTTATATGTTCTTCAATAGTTCAGTAGAGAGAGAGAGAGAGAGAGATATTACATGTACAACAGAAGTCAACACTTTGACTTATCTAAATAAGAGCATAGATCATCTCTAAGAAGATGATACATGAGGTAGCTGAACTCAGTTGAAGACATGCTGCTTCAAATGATTCTCCAAGGTGACTCCATCACCATGCTGCACCCATTATTGTGCTACTCTTCATCATCATGCTGCACCATGCTGCACCCATCATCACTATGCTGCATCTCATCATGTTTCACTAATCATGACTGCACCCATCATTGTATTAATGTACTATGCTATGTATTGCTGCTCTTGTGTGCACTATGCTGCACTGTACAACATGTACTCGTTGCAGCTCCCATTGCTGTGCCATTGCTGCACCATGTACCATTGTTGCTCCATGTACTTGTTGCACCAAGTATCATTGTTGTCCCAAGTACCATTGCTGCAACATGTACTTGCTATCCCATGTACCATGTTGTCCCAAGTACCATTACTTCACCATGTTTGTTGCACCATGTACTTGCTATCCCATGTACCATGCTATTATGTCAAGTCACCAATTTGGCTCCCACAGACTGCCCAACAATCTGATCCAAATTGACCCAAAGAACAGATCCAACGCACATCACAATTGCTGCTCCAAGTCTGAGTTACTACTGTAATGTCTGTGACTGGTTAGGGCATATTTGCCTACTGTAATAACCCTTGACCAACCACCAAAAGAACCCTCCTTGACTGCAGCCTACTCTTGAAGAGGTGCTGGCACCCTTGGCTGCTATCCTGGGCATAGATAGCCCCTAAATAGCTCCACACTTTCCTCCAAAGAGAGTTAGGACCTGCGGCCCACCTACAGCATCATACGCTGCCCTTCCTTGCACCCAAGACACCTCCACGTAGGCTGAACCAGCCTCTCCTTGCCTCAACCCTCTAAGGAGTTGTCTCGACCTCCCCTCACAGCGATTCGACCCTCAAACATACCCTAGAAACAACCCTAAAACACCACGTTGTTATGTCCCTCTTTGCTGGTTAGGGCATCCTTAAACAACGATTTAAGGTGCCTCTTTATTGCAGTTAGGGTCACCCTTGGGACAACGTATAGATGAGGGCAGTCTTCCTTGATAGCGTAGAAGATTATGGCATCTCTTCTTCACAACATGACTGCGTCTTCCTTGCTAGGGCATCATCTAGGACTGCATTTAGATTTCAAGCTTTAGGCTCCTTCCTTACTGCGTTGAGGGCTTCCTCCTCTTAGACTTCTCTTCCACTAATACCCAAAGCAAATGGAGAGAAATCAAGAGTGAAGTGTGTGTCCAAATGACTATCTAGTCACCTCCTTTTATACTAGAACGTTGAGCACACGTGGGGGTTATTTGGTTGCTGGCCGACCTTGACAAATTGTCCCATAACACAAATAAATTCATATCTTCATGAATACTTATCGGAATCGGATGATCTTTAGATCAATCCTACACCGCTCGATGAGAGGGATCCAAGAAAAATATCAACTGCCATAAATAAGATGACCCACATGGAGTTTAGCCCTAGTTGCCAATTTTAACAAATAAAAACTCAAGCATCACTTCCAAGTAAGAGAATCCACATGGTGAAACCATACAAATTGTAACGTAAAGTATCATGAAGCATTGCCTAGCACAATTGATCTTGAGAGAATTGGGCACCAAGAATAATATACCACCAAATTCATGAAGATTTGTAAACACATGAAGAGGCACATTTTATGTATTCAAGAAGAAACATGCCGCTTAAAGAGTCGTGTAATTTGGATAGAGGCCAACGATAAAAACACATAATTATTTCATAAATTTGCTTCCTGGCGGAGGCAGATGAGCACCATTTGGGAACTTGAAGATGACGAAGGGGGCTAAATATCAAGCCTATAAGACCTACATCGAGAAGTTATAAAATATTTTGGGAAGCTTTTTCGAGCTCGTTAGGGAGTCAATATTGGTAAGTAGCTGGATTTTATACATCTATACCCCTGTATGTTTGATGAAGAGGATGTCAAGGTTATTGGCGGCCCGTTTTCGATGGCTAAGATAAAGAAGGTACTTAAATATTTTGCAAGGGACAAATGCCCAACCTTGATGCATGGACTATGGAGATATTCATACAATTTTTCGATATTACAGGGCATGACTTATTGATGTGGGTGGAGGAAGCTAGGACTAGGCGCAAGATCTCGGGTTCCTTGAACTTGACCTTTATTGCTCTTATTCCGAAGACTTCTCATGCCTCCTTGTTCAAGGATTTACGGCCTATTTCTCTATGCAACATTACTTACAAGATGATATCCAAAATTATTGCCTATTGTATAAAGGATAAACTTTCTAGCTATATCTCGTTTGAACAGTTTGGCTTCCTAAATAATAAGCTTATTCAGGATGTCATTGCCATTATGCAAGAGAGTATACACTCCATCCAAGCTAGAAGGCAAGAGGCTCTTATTTTAACGATGGACTTACACAAGGCATATGATTGTGTGGATTGGACTTATCTAAGGATGATCCTACATAAGATTGGCCTCTCGGTTGAGATTGTGGAATGGTTTATGGCGTATGTGAACTCGGTGAATTATGGTGTTGATTAATGGAGTGCCTTCTTTTTCCAAAGTTTTGTGGGGATTGCATCAAGGTTGTTCCCTCTCCAATTTTTTATTTCTTTTGGTTATTGATGGTTTGTGTAGGTGTTTAATGGAGGTTAGACATAGTGGTATTTCCCTGGTTTTATGGTCACTAGGAGGTCTTTTGTATCCCATCTTTTACTTGTTGAAGATGTTCTTATATTTGGCTGAGTCTCATTAGCCCAATGGGAAAGGATTTATTTAATCATTAACAATTTCAGGGAGGCTTTGGGTTTGTACATGAATGAACAAAAGTCTTTGCTCATTAAGGCCTAAGAGGACCATGCACAGATTTAGCGATTACATCCATCTTCACTGTAAAGGTATCTAATTTGGAATGTGTCTTTGACTATCTTGGTTTTAGATTGAAGCCAAATCAATATAAAATTAGGGACTGGCAGTGGATCTTAAAGAAATATGAGGACATACTACTATCATGGAGTTATAGACGGTTGTCAACAGGTGGCAGGATTAACTCTTGCATGGTTGGTTTTATAGAGTATCTATGTATATTGGATGCATCTTTTCTTGCTCCCTAAGTAGGTCATAAAATGCATCAATAACATCATTGCACATTTTATTTGGTTTGGGGCCCATGTACAAGATGTTGAAATTTGGGCATCTTTGGGAGTAATTTCCCCAAAGGAAATCGTAGCTACCCCAAGGAAAACCCTAAGGCCCTAAAAGGGAAGCCCACAACCCTAAAAGAAGCCCAAGGTTGAATTCAATTGAAAAAATAAAAAAAATCAAATTAATATTATTTATTTGATGTAATATGATTATTTGGGTGAGCATCTTGGTAATTATATTTGAAAGGATTTTTATCATTAATATGAGGGCTTTCCTAAATCTTCTTGGGCCCGCCATCGCATTAATTAAAGGAAATAATATTAATTCAAGGAATAAAAGATATTATATTCTCAAGTCGGTCCAATCCTCTAACATTCTCATTCAGATCTCCATAAAGTCTATAAATATGAATAGGTCATTGATAAAAGGAGTCAGTTTGATTATCTTCGTAGTTGATTGGCTTACATCCTATAATGACTAGTTGATGGCTCATTCTCTTTACTCCATGTTATTTTTTGTAGCATTAGATGTGTTCTAGCCACAAAATTTGATGGAGAGGCTAGAATACATGAGATCTCCAAAAGCCAGAAATCGTTTATGGAAACTCCACCTAGAGATTGCTTAATTAGATTATTAACTAGTTTTTAAATATTTCCTAAGTCTAAACTTAAGGAATATGGTTAATTAATAAGAACTAATTAATTCAAGGTGAGAATTATCTAGAAACTCACACGGATCAACTCGAAGATAATTCTAGATATTGATTAAGTTTAATCTTGGTCGTTGGTAATCCAATAGTGGATTATAAGAGGAAGTTGATGAGCACTTTGTGAAGACACTTCTGCAGTTTGATTTTCTCGGCAGATTGATTTCCAAAGAGCAGCAGTTACCATAGAGCTAGAGATCGAAGAAGGGTCAGTGAGGGGCAGAGACAATGATCTGGATGAATTTTTCCAGATTCGGAGAGGCAACAACAAGGAGGCCGAGTTATTCCTAGAGAGGCAGCGCAGAGGAATGTGCAGTTGCTTCAAAAGTAACTTGATTTTGTTGGAGAGAAATTCTTTCTTAGTTCCAAAGGTCGGGCAGAGGGTCTAGAGTGCTAGAGAGGCGATTTCCTCAGTAGAGGCAGGCATAACGACTTTATCAAAGGAAGTTTCGAGCCACATGTGTGGGAGACAGCGTAGAAGGGCTCACATTGGGGTTTGTACAACCAATTTCTGGAGGGAGGTTGTGCTGGGATCGCTTGCGGAAGAAGGGTAATTCCCTTAAATAATTTTGGCCAGATTTACTTGTTTTGAATTTCTAGTTGGGCATCCATAGAAGTACTCAAATTTCCCTGCTACATAATAAATAAAACCCTCATCTGCTGCACTATTTTCCCACATTTGGTTTTTCCAGGAACTTTTCTCCAAAAACAACAGTGTAAATTTTTATGTGTGCATGCTAATATTTTATCAGTTCCAGCACTATTTATTTTCCGCAGTTTTATTTGTGAAGGTTGCAAGGTGTTTATTTCGATGTTGTTGTAGCAATAAATTAAATAATTAATCTACCAGTTAGAAGAAATAATACCAATTGCTGCAGTATGTTAATTTTAGGCAACAATGGTATGTTCTATGCTTTAGAGCAATTTTACTTCAATTTCTTTATTAGCCCAGTATCAATATTCAGATTAGCAATCACATCAACATGATAGTAAAATGCAGATAGAACTTGAATATAAACAGTAGAAGACAAGCCAAGACAAGAGGACACAAGATGTGGCACCAGCGAAGGACAAACCCCAATGTGGGGAAACCCTTGATCAATTCTTCTTATAGTATTCAATACTCAGTGAAGAGAGATAGTACAATTTACAAATATGATAATTTATAACAGCAACAAAAGATCCCTAAACAGAAAATTCAATGCTAGTCAATAGGGCAGATTTGACCCTCAACAATTCGGTCAACTTCAGTCAACTTTGGCCTCCAAACAACAAGATGAATCAACCCTCAAAATAGTCCGAAATCAGCCCAGTCAAAATCTGGTCAAATAGTCAACTTGTATTCAGCCCTAGCTGTAATCAACGTTTAGCCTTGATTTCTGTGCCTAGAAATGCGGCTTGCCCAAACAAAGATAGCCCTCTCAAAAATGTAGTCAAAGGAGGTCAACGCATGCTAGTCAACACTTGGTCAAATTGTCCAGAAATTCAGTCTCTTGAAATTTCGCCCTCCTGAAATTTTGGACGTGTGCAGAAAGAGAGTCCCAGAAATCCGTACCCAATCAATGAGGGGAGAGAGAGAGAAATGTGAAGAGTGTGTCCAAATGAGGCTAGGCCACCTTCTATTTATATGCATTGTTGAGGATGAAGAGATGTGATTGTTGGGCTTCTGAGCCTACATAAGTTTGTTGGCCGACCTTGACAATTTGACCATAATCAAAATAAATTCATAACTTCATTTGTACATGTTAGAATCAAATGATCTTTAGATCAATCCTACACCTCTTGGAGAGAGGAATCCAAGAAAAATATCAACTGTCATAAATAAGATGACCCATGTGGAGTTTGGCCCTAGTTGCCAATTTTAACACTCACTCTCAACTAGGGAGAACTTTGTCTACTAATCCATCTGCCAATTTGTACGATCTCTTCCATCAATGCATTGCTCTGCTCTGCTAAACTATGAAAAAGAAGTGATTGAGAATGTATCATACCATTCTCTATTGACCCAAAGTCAGTCCCAATCAAAGGAGAGTGTGTCATACGACTATTACTGGCCCGAAGTCAGTTCCAATCAAAAGAGAGTGTCTCATACCACTCTTATTGACTCGAAGTCAGTTCCAATTAAAAGAGAGTGTCTCATACCACTCTTATTGACCCGAAGTAAGTTCCAATTGATCCCAAATCAATATCGGTTATCCTAGCATAGGGAGTATGGTAGTACATGATGCGTCCATTAGTAGTACTATGGTCCCTATCCTCATTTCCATATGCATTGGCCAGATGAGAGGTACTTCCCATGAGTCCCAGACTGCATGGGTAGGATGTCTCAACAGGAGAAGGATGAACACTTCATCCTGCCTACATGTCGCCAAGGGGTATCATAGGGGAAGGTTGAACCAATCACGTTGTACACAACAAACCACCGGGGGAAGGCTGAACCAAACATTCTATGGTTGCTCACCGCTCCAAGAAGTACCCCAAGCCCCCCGAAGCTCCCAGAGCTCAATGCCCATCTCACATAGGACCCTCATAAGAGGCTCTCTCCATGACTCCAAGTCGTTCTCGGAAGGCCAAGAATTTGACCTTCCCCAGGGGCTTTGTCAGAATATCAACGATTTGCTTATCAATCCCAATGTGATGCAGCCTTATTGCTCCTCGTTGTACCATATCCCGGATAAAGTGATACTTGATATCTATATGCTTGGAGCAATCATGAAACATGGAATTCTTTGATAATCGGATCCCACTCTTGTTGTCGCAGAGGATCATAGTGTTATCCATCACATGTCCAAACAACTCACTGAAGATATTCCTCAACTAGATAGCTTCACAGGAGGCCATACTAGCAGTTATGTATTCGGCCTCGGCGGTGCTCAAGGAAACCGATTTCTGCTTCCTGCTCATCCAGGATATCGAAGCAGAACCCAAATAAAAACATCATCGAGAAGTGCTCTTGTGATCCACCACACTGCTAGCCCAATTAGTGTTAAGAAATGGCAACAAGAAATTCCAATTTAATTTGTCCTTGAATTAAACTGTGAATTAAATTTGAATTCTATTATCATAGCAACTTAAAATAGTTAAATTAAGTTTATTAAACTTACTTAACTTAGGAAATTTGAGTTGGAAGTCTTTTGGAAGTCATGCATATGTTCTCCCTAGTTTGTAGGAGTCGAGTGTGAGTTAATTGTGAATTGTAAAATAGAAGACTCAGTTTCATGAGTCAGTTCAGTTAAATTAGTTCTCAAACTGATTGAGAGAACTAATAGTGAGTTAACAGTCAGTGGTGACACTAATGAACTCCACCAATGCTACTCTAGTTAACTGAATATTTATTCATCAGAAACTCATGCATGTTGATTTTGAGAAAGACCCAGTTGAGACTAGAGTGCAGGGACTGTACTATTTGTTTTAGATTTTTCTGAGTTGCACTAATAGTGCATGCATTCAGGAACTGATCCTTGAGGGATTGTGCTATTTTTAGAGGCTTTATTTCCCTTTAAATACAAGCTATCTTTCATAGGAATTACACATTGGAATAGAGACTTGGAGAGCTTGTGAAGAGGCTAAGCTTTGGCCTTGATCTTGCTTATGAGTTGGAGATTGTATTTGTTGAGTGCTGGGATTGTTCTAGAGAGAACAAGCATTGTAGTTTCATCTTGATTTTCCGGATTAATACAAAACAGATAGTGGGGTTTTGAGATGTGGCTTTCCCCGGATATTTATTATGTTATGTGCCTTTGATTCTCTTACTCTATTGATTATTGTTTACTCAATTTTTATGGGCTTCCACTATAAAGAGTAGAAGTAGATTTTTGTCTCTTACTTTAGAAAACTACATTAGCTTGTGAATCTACAAGATTTTCTACATGGTATCGGAGAAAGATTGTTTTTTGGGCCGATAGTTTGTAGAGCAGATCTAAGAATTTTTGTGCAAAATTTTTAGAAACAAATTGTAGATATGGATTCCTTGGGAAAAGATACCCAAATTCAAAAAAACAATAGGTCGAATCAGAGTTCGGATGAGGGAGATATCGTTGATTTAAAATCAGCTCTTTAGAGGAGATTTCGAAGTTTTGAGTTTTTGAGTTACAGGTGAAAGTCGAATCTGCAATACATACTTAAGGATCGGCAGATGGCATTCCATGGGTTGAGGCTTGAGTATGCCTTGGAAGGCAACTCAAATTTCATAGCCTGGAGGGACAGGATGGAGGTTGTGCTAGAGGACAATGGCTTGAAGGAATTTGTTGAACAAGCAATTCCTAAGCCAACAACTACTGATGCACAGAACTTGGCTAAGTGGAAGAATTGTGTGGCGAAGTCAAGACTGATAATCCTTGAGGGAGTTCAAGGTCATATTATCTCGAGTCTCCATGGAAAGGAAACCCCACATGCTATGTGGAAAACATTGACAGACTTGTATCAGAATAACAATGATCAAAGGAAGTTGGCACTAAAGGATAAACTTCATAAAATCAAGATGGAGAAAGGCGAGACGATTCCAAAGTACTTGACCAAGTTCACTCAATGTCGGGATGAACTTGGAAGTGTTGGAATCACGGTTTCCGAGGAGGATATGGTGAGCCTTGTTCTTCTTGGACTCCCAAAGAGTTGGCATAGTTATTAGGATTCTGTCAATGGTCGGGAGAAGCTGCAAGATATTGGGAATGACTATGGTCGGATTTGATGCAGAGGAGGAACACCACAGATGGATCTTCATCAAAGACTGATGATGAAGAGAACTATGCCTTAGCGATTAAGGCGAGGAAGGGGAAAGCTAAAATTTCCCATTCCAAATTAGATTCTAATCATGGAGGTAAGAAGAAGGACATGACGAAAGTTAAATGCATGCTTTCATTGTCACAAGATGGGTCATTTTGCTACAAATTGTCCATTGAAGAAGTCCTTAGGAGGAGCAGCGGGTGAGACTTTGGCCTCCCAATTTGAAATGGACTTTTCCCTCATTGCATGCATGGTGTCTTCAATGATGGGAAGTGTCTGGTACTTAGACAATGGAACTTCTTTCCACATGACTGCCAACAAAGAGTTATTCAGTGAACTGGAGGAGAAAGATCTCAAGATGCATATCAAGATGGGTGATGATGGTAAGTATAGTGTTACTGGTGTGGGCACTATAACTTTTCAAAGGGAGCATGCGGCTCCACTCACCTTCAAGAATGTTATGCATGTACCCGGACTGGCGAAGAACTTGGTATCCATTGCCATGCTTGAGGATAGAGGCTATGATGTGATCTTTTCGAAAGGAAAGGCATTCCTTCAACACATAGCCACGGGTCAAGTAAAGAATATAGGGGTTCGAGTTCAGAATCCCTATAAGATAGAGGTAGAGGATTGTGCTGTTTTGAGTTCAAAAGTGGAAAAGATGTTGAGCCGAGACGTCGGCGAGTTGTGGCGCAGGTGATTGGGTCACTTGCATCATGGGGCTTTGAAGAAATTACAACAAATCTCTATTGGTCTTCCCAAAAGGTACGCTTGAGCCAATTGATACATGCAAGGGTTGTACTTTGGGAAAATACACCAAGTCTTCCTTTGGAGACAGATATAGTCGAGCAAAGTCTATTTTGGAGAGAGTCCATTCAGATGTGTGTGGACCATTCTCGACAGCATCCATGACCAAACACAGGTATTATGTTATATTTGTTGATGACTATTCTCATAAATGTTGGGTATTTTTTATGCAAAAAAAGGACCAAACTTTCACAAAGTTTTGTGACTTCAAAGCATTGGTAGAGAAAGAGTATGGCAAGAAGGTTAAAGCTCTACAGAGTGATAACATTGGTGAGTATGTCTCCAATGAGTTTAAGAACTTCTGTGCAGTGGAAGGATTAAACAGGAGTTGACGACACTCCATAACCCTCAACAAAATGGGGTTGCCGAGAGGAAGAATAAGAGCATAGTAGGGGCAGCAAGGGTGATGTTGCATGATCAGGGCCTACAACTACACTCGTGGGCTGAGGCATGCAAAACAACAGGTTATGTTCAAAACCGTAGCCCACATTAGATACTTGAGATGAAGACACCAGAGGAGGCTTATTCCGGTAAGAGACCAGATGTTGTTCACTTAAGGGTTTTTGGGTCATCGGTTTATTGCTAGGTGACCAAAGATGCACGGAAGAAGCTTGAGCCAACAACAAAGTTGGGGATATTTGTGGGATACACTGATACACCCCACAACTATCGGGTGTACATGCTGACTAGTCGAATGACAGTGGTTCATAGGGATATCAGGTTCAATGAGGAGAAGGCCATGCGAGTATCCCTTGAGAGGGAGCTTGAGCTACATGCAGATGAAGAGCTTTTAGCTCCCAGGGTTGAGGGACCTCAGATTGATGTGGAGCAACCACATGTAGAGGTTCAGAGAGTGGAGACATCCACTTAGGCAGAGTCTTCCAGAGAGGGAATAAAGCGCACTAGAGAGGCTGACAAATTGTTGGATGATGCATGGGAGAATGTGGGAGCACTTCTTCTCAGTGCAGACAGAGGAGGTCACTAGAGAGGTACACTGGATACATGGCACTTATGGGTGCATGTGTTGTGACAGAGCCATCTTCCTTTCAGGAAGCAGTGCAGCAGCCAGTTTGAGTTGATGCGATGGTAGAGGAGTATGACTCCATAGTTCAAAACAGTGTTTGGGATGTGGTCTCGAGACCGGAGGACAAGTCAGTTGTGAGCTCTCGTTGGCTTTACAAGGTAAAACAAGTTGCAAATGGTAGTGTGGAGAAGCATAAGGCCAGATTTGTGGCCTGTGGCTTTTCACAGGTAGAGGGGATTGACTATGATGAGAACTTTGTTCTTGTTGCAAGGTACTCATCAATCAGATCTATTTTGGTACTATCAACACAGATGGGTTGGAAGATCCATCAGATGGATGTGAAGATTGCCTTCCTCAATGACATGATTGAGGAAGAGGTGTACATAGAGAAACCCGAAGGTTTTGAAACCTTGGACTGTGAGTTGCATGTGTGCTGACTCAAGAGAGCGTTGTATGGGTTAAAGCAAGCACCCCATGCTTGGTACACCAGGATTGATAGCTACTTCACTGGGTTAGGCTTCACGAAGAGTGAAGCAGATGCGAACCTGTATCGCATAGTGGTGGAAGGTAAGTTGTTGATCATTATACTTTATGTAGATGATCTCATACTGACAGGTGATGAGAAGCTCATCAAATCTTGCAAGGAGGACCTTGCAAGAGAGTTTGAGATGAAGGACATGGGGCTTATGCATTACTTTCTTGGCATGGAGGTATGGCAGAGAGATGGGGAGTTGTTTGTATCTCAAGGCAAGTATACCAACGAGATACTCAGGAGATTCCGCATGGAGAGCAGTAAACCCATGGAGACTCCTTTTAGCTGGTAACTGGAGGAAGGAGGATGCTACTTCAGGGGAAGTAGTGGAAGCTATTGTTTACAAGTAGCTTGTGGGTTCCCTCATGTACTTGGTGAACACATGATTGGATATGTGCTATGCAGTTAACTAGCTTAGTCAAGAGATGGTTAGGCCTACTAAGCTGTATTGGAAGGCAATAAAGCATGTATTGAGATACCTCAAAGGCACTACTCAGTTTGGGTTATGGTACAAAGGGACAGAGGGAGTGAAGCTTCAAGGCTTCACTAATGCAGATTGTGTAGGGGGTCCATCCGACAGGAAGAGCACATCAGGAGGGATCTTTAGTATTGGGTCAGCAACAATTTCTTGGTACAACAGGAAACATATATCAGTTGCACTTAGTTTGGCATAGGTAGAGTACATGGCTGCAAGTCAGGCAACATGTGAGGCTATCTAGATGAGGAAGATCCTAGTTGGTTTGTTTGGTCAGCAGATGGATCCGAGAGTGATTTATTGTGATAATCAGAGTTGTATCTATCTCTCTGAAAATCCAGTCTTTCATGATCAGTCCAAGCATATTGATCTCCGATATCATCATCTCAGAGATTGTGTATTGAGGCGGATCATGTTGTTAGATTACATTCCCACGGAGGAGCAAGATGATGACATCTTGAAAAAGGCATTTTTAAGATGTAAATTCGAGTTTCACAGAGACAGGATCGGGGTAGTTGATAATCCGTTTCTTGTTGAGAGGGAGTGTTGAGAAATGGCAACAAGAAATTCCAATTTAATTTGTCCTTAAACTGTGAATTAAATTCGAATTCTATTTTCATAGCAACTTAAAATAGTCAAATTAAGTTTATTAAACTTACTTAACTTAGGAAATTCGAGTTGGAATTCATGTATATGTTCTCCCTACTTTGTAGGAGTCCAGTGTGAGTTGTAAAATAGAAGACTCGGTTTCATGAGTCAATTCAGTTAAATTAGATCTCAAACTGATTGAGAGAACTAATAGTGAGTTAATAGTTAGTGGTGATACTAATGAACTCCACCAGTGCTACTCTAATTAACTGAATATTTACTCATCAGAAACTCATGCATGTCAATTCTGAGAAAGACCCAGTTGAGACTAGAGTGCAGGGACAGTGTACTATTTGTTTTAGATTTTTCTGAGTTGCATTGATAGTGCATGCATTCAAGAATTGATCCTTGAGGGATTGCGCTATTTTGAGAGGCTTTATTTCCCCTTAAATACAAGCTATATTTCATAAGAATTACACATTGGAATAGGCTTGGAGAGCTTGTGAAGAGGCTAAGATTTGGCCTTGATCTTGCTTACGAGTTGGAGATTGAATTTGCTGAGTACTGGGAATGTTCTAGACAGAAGAATTGTAATTTCATCTTGATTTTCTAGATTAATACAAAACAGATAATGGGGTTTTGAGTCGTCTCTTTCCTTGGATATTTTTTGTGTTATATGCCTTTGATTCTCTTCCTCTAATGATTATTGTTTGCTCGATGTTTTTGGGCTTCCTTTGTAAAGAGTAGAAGTAGATTCTTGTCTCTTACTTTAGAAAATTGCATTAGCTTGTGAATCTACAGGATTTTCTACAATTAGCATCAGAATAAAAATGCAGCCTCACATCTCCGGTAGTGTATCTCAATCCATGAGTGATTGTGCCCCAAAGATATCTCAAAAGATTCTTGGCACCAATCCAATGTATATGATAAGGCTCAACCATATATTGGTTCAATGTGTTAAATGCAAAACATATGTCCGGATGAGAGTTCACAAAGAACATCAATGCTCGTATGAGTTGATGATACTCAAAAGCATTTCCCAATTCAGGTCCAGTAGCACTACCACATAAATTCTTAAAATTAAGTTCCATTGGAGTAGTCACAGGCTTGCAATCCACCATCCCAAATCTTTCCAATATTTTCACAACATATTTTCCTTGAGAGAGGAAAATTCACCTGGCTTTTTCTAAACCTCCAACCCTAGGAAATAGTGCATCAGTGCTAGGTCCTTCATCTCAAATTCAGAAGTCAACTCCCTCTTACATTTGTGAATGAGAGGGTCTGCACTTCCATTAGGTCCATGCTTGATTTTGTAGAGCCACTTACAGGTGAGCCGATTTTTCCTGGGGTCTAGGGACCACATCCCAGACATCATTTGCATAATTGACTCATATTCTTCATTCAAAGCATCCTTCCATACTTGATGCTTCACGACTTCTTCAAACGATGAGGCTCATTTTGAATGATAGTGCTCATGGCGGTTAAATATCCTTGATACATGTTCAGCTTCTTACTTTCACGGAAAGTCCCCCTTGGTTCAATGTGTCTCTCGGCATCGTCGAGAGTCTCCCTAAGCCATGAGGGTCTTCTCTTGGAGGAGGAAGGCTCATGAGGAGGAGCATTAATAGGATCCATAGGTTCATCAACATCAGGCATCGTTTTGTCCTCTTTTTTCACCCTGATTTCTGGTGCCAGCATCTTTGTGCTTCCTTAGGATGGGAAGATTGTTGATCTTCTTGAGGGCCATATGTCCTTGAATATGACACCATAACTTATCTCAACTTCCTTTTGACCAACCACAAATTCTATATCCCTTGAATTTTCACTATAGCCCAGAAAGATTCCTTTCTTCGCAAATGCACCCAATTTGCTTCTTTTCTCTTTCGGCACATGAAAATATAAGGGACTTCCAAAATTCTAAAATGACTGACACTGAGTTTCTTACCAGTGAACATTTCTTCGGGAGTCTTGGAGTCTAATGCTTGATGAGGGCATCGGTTTTGATCATACACGACGATATTTGCAACTTCAGCCCATAGGAACTTCGGAAGGCCTTGATCATGAAGCATGGCACAAACTACTTCTACAATAGGGTGATTCTTCCTTTTAGCCACACCATTTTGCTCAGGAGTGCATGGCATTGTAGTCTCCCTCTTAGTGCCAACTTCTCTGCAATAATCTTGGAATTCATTAGATTCGTACTTGGTCCCATTATCAGTCCTCAATATCTTGATTTTCTTCTTAGATTGGTTTTCGATCAAGGCTTTGAAGTGTCAGAACTAGGTGAACACTTCATCCTTCTTCTTCAAGAAGTAGATCCAGGTCTTGCGAGAATAATCATCCATGAAACTCAGATAATATAAGTATCCTCCCAAAGGGTTTACGGGCATCATACCATATATGTTGGAGTGGATCAATTGCAATATATCTGTGGTCTTGCTATTACTTGAGGGGAATGGTCCCCTTGTAAGTTTTCCTTCGACACATCCCAAACATACACCTTCATGCTCTACTTTGAACTCGGGCATACCTGTCACCATTTGTCTCACATCAGGTAGGGCCTTATAATGAAGATGGGCAAACCTACAGTGCCATAGTTCAGATTGTAGAGATGTGTCGCAAGACATGGTTCCCAATGGACTTCCTCCAACTTGATACAAAGTGTCAACCCTGAACCCAAGAGTAAAAGCATTTTTAAAATTTATTTTCCAAACACGTACCTTTCCATCGATGAATGCCACCTTGAATCCTTTGTCCTCCATGGCTGAAATGGACACCAGGTTCTTCTCGAGATCAGGTATATATAGTACTTCTTGCAAAGGAATAGTGTTACCTTGATTCAATTGAAGGGTAACATTCCCTACTCCCTTCATGGGATAGGTGGCATCGTCTCCAAGGATGATCTCCAAGTTTGTCTCCTTTTCTATCAGATTAGAGAGGGCTTCCTTGTATCCTGTGAAGTGCCTTGAGGCACCACTATTAATAAGCCAATTTCCCAAAGTGTCCGGAGGAGAGGTAGTGGAGAGGGCTGATATAAGATAATACTCTTTTTGCTTATTGTTAACAACATTGGATTCTTCATACCTGGAGTTCCTTGATTTCTTGGAGGGTCGACCATTTCCTTGATGTCTCGCATTCCTTTTTACTTTGCCATTGGTCCTACCATTCCTTTGATCGTTGTTGTTGAAGTTGCCCCTGGAATGATTTTGATCATCATTATGCGATGTGTCCCTTCTATTTGGACACTCCCTTACATAGTGGCCAAACTTATTGCAAACAAAGCATCTTCTCTTCCTTCCATTTTTGAATGTCGGTCTTCCTTGACTTTGCTTCTTTGAACCCGCATTGTTCTTCCTCTTGGCATGAGCCGAGAATGCAGTGGGGTTGCCATTATTAGAATGAATTTCTTGCTCCACAATTCTAGTTTCTTCTTGAATGAATCTCGACATCAATTCTTCAAACCCTGGAATTCAATCATTGTTGAGACTACTCGTTCTAAATACATACCACTGAGGTGGAAGTCCTCCAAGGGTGGTGAGAGTAAGTTCCCTGTCAGGAATGACTTCTCCAATCGAGAGTAGATCATTCTTGATCTCAGTAATCCTCATGAAATAGGATTGAATGTCCTCGTCCTTGCCCTTCTTAATATCCTTCAACTTATTCCTGAGAAATATAATTTGATTAGCATTACTAACCTTGAACATGCCGACCAACCTGTCGTAGATCTCCTTGGAGGTATTCAATTCGGAGATGTAGGCCATCATATGCTTGACAATGGAATCCCTAATAATATTCTTTGCTTTGACTTCAACCTATTGTACTTGGTCTTCGCAGCAGCCAATGAATTTGAAGGAGGTGCAGGGATTTTACCCTGCACATAGTCGATCACTTATTTTTCTTCCTAGGTCAAATGTTATGAAACCAGCTCAAGAAAAAGACAGAAAAGATAGATCAATGCCTTAGAATTTAGCCTCTTCGAGGGGGCAACCTCCTTTACATTACATAAATGAACAATTCTTGGATGATTCAAATGACATGAAAATCCTTCTATATATAGGAGGTTTTTCCCCCTAAGGAGTCCACAAATAACCTAGCAGACCTAACAATAAATAATATAAAACCATAAAAAAAATCAATAGACGGGATTCTATCGGCATAGTGGATACAATATGGGGAAATAGGGCACACAAAATTAATAAGGGGTACAACACAATAGTAATGGGGTAATCACTAGTATTATAGGGAACCAACAATGCCCCTCTCCTTCAAAAAAGTGTTTGTCCTCAACCGCTTGAGTAGTTTCTGGATACTTCTGTATAAAATTCTCATCCTCCCATGTGGAATCCTCAGCGGATAAGATTCTTCCACTTGATAAGATACTCCGAAATTGATCGATTTTGTAGCTGTCGAGTTCTTGTTTCTGTGACTGCTTCCGGTTCCAATATAATTTTTGCTTCCTCGTCAAGTTCTGGCAATATTGTTTGAACTAGGAGCTTGTCGCCTATAACCTTCTTTAAACATGAAACATTGGATTAGACAAATTGATGTTTATTGCAGAGTGCAGAGTATTGACTCAGACAAGAGCAAGATTCAGCTAGCAAGCCCAAGCCTTGGAGGCACTACCTTGGTTTGGTGGGAAGGTGTTATGAAACCAGCTCAAGAAAAGATAGAAAAGATAGATCAACGCCTTAAAATTCAACCTCTTCGAGGGGGCAACCTCCTTTACATTACAGAAATGAACAATTCTTTGATGATTCAAATGACAAAACCTCCTTTATATATATAGGAGTCTAGGGAGTCACAATATAACCCAACCGACCTAACAATAATAATATAAAGCCATAAAAATAACAATAGAGGGATTCTATGAGGCACAGTGATAACAATATGGGGAAAATAGGGGCACAACAATATTAATAAGGGGTACAACTACAATAGTAATGGAGTAATCACTAGTATTATAGGGACCCAACATCAAATCAAGAGAAATTTTCCATCCATGATAGTCAGACTTATCATGGAGGTTTTCTTCAGCTGGGAAGTAGGATGAAGAACCCATTAAACCTTTTGTCCTTGTCCAATCGTCTTTGGTGATTGCTCTTCCACTCTTGCTTGGGCTTTGTCTCCACCTTAGCTCTGAAATCATGTTAATTTTTGGAAACAATGGTATGTTCTATGCTTTAGAGAAATTTTACTTCAATTTCTTTATTAGCCCAGTATCAATATTCAGATTAGCAATCACATCAACATGATAGTAAAATGTAGATAGAACATAAACATAAACAATAGAAGACAAGACAAGACAAGAGGACACAAGATGTGGCACCAAACAAGGACAAACCCCACTGTGGGGAAACCCTTGATCAATTCTTCTTATAGTTTTCAATAGTTCAGCAGAGAGAGATAGTACAATTTACAAATTTGATAATTTATAACAACAACAAAAGAGCCCTAACCAGAAAAGTCAACGTTGGTTAATAGGGCAGATTCAATCCTCAAAAATTCGGTCAACTTCAGTCAACTTCGGCCTCCAAACAACAAGATGAATCAACCTCCAAACAACAAGATGAATCAACCTCCAAACAACAAGATGAATCATCCTCCAAACAACAAGATGAATCAGCCCTCAAAATAGTTCGAAATCAACGTAGTCAAAATCTCGTCAAATAGTCAACCTGCAGTCAGCGCTAGCTACAATCAACGTTGGTCAACAATCAACGTTTAGCCTCGATTTCTGTGCCCAGAAATGCGGCCTGGCCAAACAGAGATAGCCCTCACAAAACGCTGTCAAAGGAGGTCAATACAAGCTGGTCAACGCTTGGTCAAACTATCTAGAAATTTGGTCTCCTGAAATTTTGCTCTCTTGAAATTTCGGCCTCTTGAAATTTTGCTGTCTTGAAATTTCGACCTCCTGAAATTTCGAGCATGTGAAGAGAGAGAGGTCCAAAAATCCATACCCAATCCATGAGGGGAGAGAGAGAGAAGTGTGGAGATGAGTGTGTGCAAATGAGGCTAAGTCACCTTCTATTTATATGCAACGTTGAGGATGAATAGATGTGACTGTTGGGCTTCTGAGCCTACATAAGTTTGCTGGCAGACCTTGACAATTTGACCATAATCAAAATAAATTCATAACTTCATTTGTACATGTCAGAATTGGATGATCTTTAGATCAATCCTACACCTCTCGGAGAGAGCATTCCAAGTAAAATATCAGTTGTCATAAATAAGATGACCCATGTGGAGTTTGTCCCTAGTTGCCAATTTTAACACAATAGGATTCCAGTTTTGGAATTTTCACACTCCTTGGTTCAGTTATGAGGCATCACTATTATTATGGTTATCACATCTTGTTTGATTTAGATGAGATATTTCATTTGTTCTGGAGCATCACATCTTTTCTTCGAGACTGCACAATGGCTTGTCTATATTTCTCCATGGCTCAAATTAACATTACAATGCCTCTTATATATTTCTCTATAGTTTGGACGTATTTCTCTGTGATTCTCTCTAATGCTTGTAGCTCGATATTTTTCATGACTGGCATATGATATCTTTGTGTTGTGACTCGCACTCTCTTCCTATATGGTTTGATGGCTCGCATAACATCTCACTAGTAATCCTGCATTACTATGGAATCGTTTGACATCATTTTGTACAATGACATCATGTGTGACCAATTCTCTCACAAATTTCTATTTACAGTGATCGCATTCCATACTGTGTAGCTCATATTGACATCTCTATGACATTGTATTAAATTACGATGATTGCAATCTTTAATGGATTGCTCTATATTATTGTGGTTCGAAATTTTACAGTGGCTATCAATGTCATCGTGGTTTGCAATGGTTCGTAACAACAATAACTCGCATTACAGTGGATCAATTCTATCTCCTCTATGGTTTGTCTTTAGTTCATATGATTAACTATGACACACACACACACACATGTATATATATATATCTATATATTATATATATATTATAATATATATACTATATATATATATATATATATCTATATATATAATTTATATATATAATATATATATATATATATGTTGCTATGGTTTGAGGTTCGATATATGTTACTGTGGACTATTCATACCTGTGTATAATAATAACAACACCCTAATATCTCTCGTATGGTAGTGAACTTAGTATACTCATCATAGTGTTCCGTTGACATGGTAGTAACCTCATGTTCATGACAGTGATCCGCCTATATGGACAGACTTACATTATGGATAGACCTTGCTGTATTATGGCAGCCTAAGCAAACACATCTTATCATCTAGTATGAGACAAACCTTGTTTTATGATGATGACAGACCTATGGGATGCATGGAAAACCCTAATAAAACAAACTTCTATATCAAATCTTGTTGATGATTGTTGGTAGACTTAATTGATGGATATGATATTGATAGATGATGAGATGCTATATGGCATGACTTTGATATAATGAAGCTCTCTTAGCTCTCTTGGTGTATCGATTTGTCTAATGAAGGACTTGTTATAACCTCCTTGATTGATGTACCTTGTATCTCAGCTGAACAATTGATGAATATCTAATAGAAGAAGAATTTGGTTGGGTTTTCCCCCTTGTGGGGTTTTCCCCTGGTCTCTGACCTAAATCATGGTGTCTCTATTGTGCATGTTTTTCTTCTACTACTTCTTTATTGTTTCATTTCATTGTTGATTTTATTGTTCTCTTTACATAATCGTTGATGATGTTATGATGTTATGGGGTGAATGTAATATGTAAATGAGGAATTTTTTTTATAAATGCAATTATCTACAACAAAGAACAATCTAGCCATAAAATTTAACACATGATAAGATCCATCTAGTCAGATTGAAGGATCTCTATAGGCAGAAAGACGAAGAGCGGTGGGGACTAAAAAACCTTGAAAGATTTGGATGGTCCTTAATTATAAAAAGTTTCTGGAGGGCTATATTTGGATCTGGTTTATGGCAGGAAATCATTCAAGAATTTTTTTTAGTGGGACAACATCTATAAACATGGATAAAAAATGGTGTTGTTTCGAGGAAGAAATGTTCATGGATATGGAGTGGCTTTATGAAACTCAAACAATGGTTTCTGGGAAATCTTCAATGGGATATTTGCATGGATAGAGAGGTGGAGATATGTTTGGACTCGATCTCGGGGTTTAATGGAAATCATATTCTTCCTAGGGAGATCATTCTTCATTTACATGATTTGGGGATCTATAAACTTCACTAGTTGAGGTCGTGTGATGACACATTAGGCTTATATCCAATCTGGTATAGATCTAGATCCCCAGGCTTTTAAGGTCCTATGGTTGTTACTTGGGAAACATATATTAATGACCTTTCTAGTGCTAGTATCATTTTTAGCAACCAGTCTGACTTTCTCATTTGGGAGGGTAGGACCTCACTGAATTGTATTTCAGTTGAAGAGATTTACAACTATATTTCTCCCTCTACAAAGTTTCTATCTAGATCTGAATGGTATAAGAGGGTTTGGAAATGGCATATGCCCCTCAAATTGAAATGCATCGGATGGCTGGTGGGACACAACAAGATTCTCACTTGGGAGAACCTATAAAACAATTGACACCAGATGTAGGCACTATGCCAGGGAAAAACCCCCCTCGAGGGGAAAACCCAACCAAAATTCTCTTCCTTTCAATAGTGTAATTTGAGACTCTTCACCCTAGACAAACCTTCCCTCCACACCAAGTCAACCTCCCAGATCTTTGACCTCTCTTCCAACAACTTTGACTATGTAGCAACTTCCAGCATCAGGCAACTTCTGGCATCAGGTAGCTTCCGGCATCAACAAAACTTGGAAGACTTCGATCTCCCAATCTAGGGCACGAAACAGAGAGAGAGAGGCACCAAAATTTCGTTTTTCTTCTTTTCCTTAGACTCCACCCAACTCCCACTTCCTTTGGCTTCCTGGCTTCGTACTTCACACTTCCGAGCTTCCTTAGAGATATCGAACTCGCTTGAGATGAAGTGCTCCAAATGATTTCGACTTGCTTCTATTTATAGGCTTCACGGGAGGTCAAATTGATGTCCTTAGGCTGACTTGATGTGGAGGATACATTAATTACATTTGACTCAATACTTAACCTTTTTACGTGATTCAAAAGCCCAAGAACAGTGTCTTTAAAAGTACAATGACTCTATTGACTCAAAATTTGAGTTGCATGAAACACTGAAACGTTTCAGAGTGTCCGAAATGGGTATGTGTAGAATCGTCACCTCCCAAAAATGGAAACGTCAGCCGAAATGTTGGCCAAAACATCATATATGTATATATAAAAAAATAAGTGATTAACACATTATCTTGCAAGAAAAAAGAAACAAGACCCATAGATGAAAATTTAAAAGGAAAAACAAGTCTATATTAACTTTAATAGATGATTACATGATGGTCGAGTTTTGGGTACGGGTATAGCCCGAAACATCGGGTTCTTTGAAGTTTCGTGCAACATAGCTCAGATAAATCCTAGAAGTCCTCAATGGGGACTTTGACCTAAAACATGGTGACCCAAGCATGAAACCCATGCTTTAATAAGTCATAATAATAAGTATAAAAGTTCTTTTCTTTATTCTTTTGACAAGTACATTACAAGATAACTCAAATATATTTAATGAAGACTGAACTTAGTTACATTTTCCAATAGGGCAAGAGGGGTTTCCATGGTCCGGGGAGGTGTTATATGTCTTGGAAGGATTCTGAGCAATATGCTCATTTATTCCTTCAATGCCCAACTGTTGCTGCAATCTGGATTGGGGTGTTGCAGAGACTAGAAATTAATGGTGGATGGTTATATTCCTTGATTCATGAATGCATAATGGATTGGGATATTAATTTCAAGGCTTACATGGCACTCCCTATATTCATTTTCTGGGGTATATGGACATGCAGGAACACACTAATATTTGAAAACATCGTGCTTTATATTGACAAGGTTTGCAACATCATTTATTCTTGTTTTTTGGAGTATAAGAGGGACCCTTGTGTGGAGATAAACAACGATAATATGCCTATTGATTGTTGGCAGCATTTCCCTATGGGGTTTTTCAATAGAGCTGCCTAGGGTTCAGTATGTGGTTGTGGGGCATATATTGACCTTTCTCCAAGGCTCTTTTACCATTTCTGGTGGAATTGTGGTCGAGGGACTAACACTAGAGCTGAAAGTTTGGCATTATGGGGCCTTCTTTAATGTGCTCTCTAGTTATCTCTCTTGTCCATGTCAGTTTTTGGGGACTTGATCTTTTAGTGGTTATGGTTTGGTTTTCATTGTCTTGCCTTCCCTATATTTTGATTTTTGTAATTTTGATCCGGCTTCTTTCAAGTATGTTGATATGGGATATGTTTTACAATGCAATCTCAATGAAGGCATATGGAATTATTTATATGTTTCAGGATGTTGATTTTGTGGTCATTATGGCGGCCATAGATGTTGTTTATTGAAAGTTCACTTGAGAAGTGAAAAAGAGCAAAAAATAGGAAATCGGATTCAAATTGTTTTCCTATAAATGCTTCGTTTGATGAGGAATGCAAAATGGCATAGAGAACCTTGAAAAAGGCAGGCAAGGATAAGATGAATAAAGTTATATAAGCAGATACTAAAAAGGAAAAAAGATGAGTTCATGCAAACAATGTGAGAAGAGTTAATATATCTAAGCAATAATAACCCAAAGCTTCTATGGCACGAACTTCAACCAAGGAAGAAGCAAATTGAATATAATATTGAGAGGGGGGGGTGAATCAGTATTATCAGATCAGATAAAACTTTTCAATTTCATACTCAGATTCATATA
>APFE031397524.1:150352-192906 GCA_000404065.3 Pinus taeda | reverse complement strand
AACAGGAACGCAATAAAATACAGAGATAACCATATACACAAAGATGCAGCGGAAATAATACTTCATTTCATTAATGGAAAATACTGAAAATATGCTTACAACCGGAAATAGAAATAAACCAGCTAGGGCGATGGTAGCTTATCTCTGAGAAGAGATGTGTGGCTACATGCCTCTGAACTGTGTTACATGAGGCTCGAAGGCCTATTTATTGTTGAGAAACAATGAAAAACCCTTCACATTCCAAAACCTACCCCTAGAAGATGAAACGCCAAATTGTGGGCCCCGTTTTGGGTAAATTGGTACATCAATTTCCCGGGGTCGTAACTTTGCCATACGATCTCCGTTTGACGCATATGATAGCTCATTAGAAAGATCTATTCGAGCACTATCATTGTTGGAATGGGCAACATCGGTCCATTCCATGGACCCATGTTGCCCCTGGATTCCCCAAAAAACGTTGTTTATGGCCTCAAAACGGCTCCGGAAGTTCAGGACCCGAAAAACTGCTAAAAATAGTAAGTTGTGCTACAATTAAGGAAACTGAAAGACTGAAAGAGACAGTTGTGGGGGTCCAAATGGGATAGGTGGGTGGCCACCAACATCCACCTGGATCAATGCAGGAGCAAAGGCAAGTAAGGTAACGCATCACTGGCAATTGGCAAAAGTAACAGAGAACATAGCAGAACACTTAGGGTGGCTGAAAGGTTTAGTCTTTCAGGTGGTACACCGCAAGGCCAACACTATTGCAGACCACTTGGCAAATGTCGAAATAGAGAACCCCACCAAGATTTGGGACAGTTGTTGGCAGGACGTCAGCTGCTCGGAATTAAAAAACAAATGTACCCTGCTCTCGAGGCAGGACTTGATGAGTGAAAGGTAGGTTCGAGCAGGCAGGGTTTGATGCAAGCATAATGATATGATAATGATAATCGTGAATGCTGATGAAAGTATTAAAGGACTGCAGGAGTATGAAGGACAGACTGGACAGGAGCATTCAATGCTCAAGCAGGCGAAGGTAAAACTCAATCGAACTATGATCACGAAAGGAGATCGTCACCGTTGCCATTACGGGCGATGGGACACCTGGAGAATTATGGAAATGATCGGGATAGGAGATCACAGAGGTAGAGAGAAGGATCATCAATGGAATTACAACCCATTAACAAGCAATAATGATGATCTGACAGGCAAGCAAATGGGTAGTGGCCGAATTGTTTCCGGTTTTTCCTACAGCTCCATCTATTTAAAGGTCAACCCGAGCATCAGAAAGGTTACCATTTCTTCAAGCGACAAGCGGACTATCGGTTCCCGTATCCTCAAGGCGAAGGGCGTTCAGTTAGGTGAGGGGGGACTATGGCGAGTGAGGGAAGCAGGAATGCCTCGGCAAATCGGGAATTGAAAAGAGCTAGAGCAGTGTATGAGACTCGCACTTCCCAAAAGGAGAAGCGGAAGATTGAAGAGTTAGAGGCCATCGTCAGTGAAGAGGAGAAGAGTCTAGAATCGCAAGAGGTGGAAAAGGACATGGACTGGGTGCAAGACCCAGGCACTGTTACTACGCGGGCTACACAATTATACTATCTATCATTATTAAACGTTAATTCTTAATATCCTAGCTAACAACATACATTGTCAATATTAAATACAAAATTGAATGATAAATACCAAATCAAATTAAATAATTTATTCACTTAGTAAAGAGTCTAACATACAACATATATATATATATATATTATATATTATATATATATTTATAATATATATATAATATATTCCAAGTAAATTAATTATCAACCAAACATATTATGCATTCTCATATCTATTTGAGATCAA
The DNA here is from genome assembly GCA_000404065.3 of Pinus taeda. Taxonomy (NCBI): domain Eukaryota; kingdom Viridiplantae; phylum Streptophyta; class Pinopsida; order Pinales; family Pinaceae; genus Pinus; species Pinus taeda. Next base: position 191,076 of record APFE031397524.1, on the reverse strand, counting down.
TTGAAGAACTTAATAATATATGAAAATAATTTCACATAAAAGGAATGTCTAATTTAATTTTCTAAACTTACTAAAATGCAAATATATAGTGATACCTTGAATCAAAAGATTTATCCACAAGACTTCAATCTTTTGTTAAAACTAATAAAAATATAAAAGTCTCCACTACAAAATTTTCTAACCCCTTCAAAAATTGATATTGGTTGCTATTATGATACAATAAAATGTGATTCCATCTTTTCTCCTATTTTCCCTCAAAATAGATTTCCCATTTTCCGAAAGTATTTTTCATATGTGAAATAAGCAGTGGATTTAGATTATCCAAGCTTTATTAAATTTGATAAACCTTTTTGATGATTCTTATACTTACTGAATTTTGAAAATAAAATAGTTTGGGCTTTTGAACATTCAACGAGGATTATAATAACATATTTGACTACTTCAATGTCTCAAGTGTTGACTTTTTCCACTCGATCATATTTTTATTGTTCTTGATATGGAATGCATAATTGAATAAGTGTTGTTTGACCTAGATACTCAACAAGTGGCATATCCAAATATTCAATAACATCTAGAGATGAATTCAATAATTTAGAAAACAATGATTTACATCCACCATCCATTCAATTACATTTTTACAAGTATTTTCTTGGTCTACTAAGGATATTTGAATTTCAATCCTCTACTTGCTAGTCATTCTTAGAATCTTTGCAAGTGCTAGTTTACATTTCCCTTTCAAGTCTCTAATTCAATCAAAAGAGTTATAACCATCCTTTTACTGATCAAATTGAATTTCTACCCTACATGGTTGCATTACTCCATTGCACCCTAATGCCATGAGTTTGAAAAGTACGAGGTTAGGTATAAGTTACAATGACTTTTGTGAGATAATAACCCCTCAAAACTAGGGACCTAGATTGAAAGAATTCCATTTTATACCCCCCACTACAAGGGAAAAAATGAGCCAAACCATTAAATGAATAGCCCTGCACCTCATCTTACATTTGCTCTAGGAGCATGAAAAACAAAGAAATGAGAAATCTTCATTACTATGTATATAAAAATATTTGTATATTTTGCATCGACACTACATAGTCAAAGCAATTCAAAACAAAGAAGAAAACATGGTTGAAAATTAGCAAATAGAGCAAGAGTATCAAGGATATCACTTTCCTTCTTATCATCTAAAACATTCACATCATCGGATTAATATGAATATAGTAGAACCCAACAATAGACCAACATTTTCTAGAGACACAAGTGGAACCCAACAATAAGCCAATGTTCAAACGACATCATCTTTCACTAGAGGCACAAGTATAACCCAATAACATGCCAACTTTTAAATGGCGTAAGTTATTATAGCCAAGCCAAAGAGACATGGTGCTCAAACTGAGTGCCATGATTGTGACTTTAGGCATGACAACTAGATTACTGAGAATGACACATAGACCGCGAAACATGCTTACTAGGTGGTTGCATATAAAATAGACCATTAGCACAACTTTCATAAAAGCTTAGGTGTCAACAAACATTGGGATTATAATGGTTCACATGATTCAATTGCTTAAAGTGAAAATGATAAGTACATTATCTCTCTCTCTCTCGCTATATTATTAGATATATATATATATATATATTATATATTTAATATATATAATATATTTTATATATATATATTAGGATGGCGTCTTTTAAGGTAAAAAAATATATATTATATATATATATAAATAAAATTCGGCAAATATTTTTAGAAAAATGGAAATTAACAACATCTTTTCTTTGGAAAAAACATGGAAAATTAGCCCACTTGCAATATTAACCCCTAAAATTTTCTGTATATATATATATATAATTTGGCAAAAAAAACTAAATTTAAAAATTGATCCATATTATCTAAGCCAAAATCAAGCCTAAAATAGAATTGTAATGGAAAAAATCATGCCTCAAATGGCATTGTAATGGAAAAAAGACCAAACATGTGAAGGAAAATACATGAAATCCATATCTAGAACCCTAGATTTGGATGATAGTAGCATCAAGGTTATTTCTTCCAATAATTCAATAACTCTCAAAAAGATATTTAAATAAATCAAAAACTTGAGTCCATCAATTACATGATAAAAACAGAATATATTACCTAAATGGATCTCGAGCTGAGATCCCTGGAGAGTGTACAAACACTCATACAAGCTCTATATTCAATCAAGAGAACAACCTATTACATATAGGCTTTCACACTAATAGGGTGGTTTCAACCACTCCCTAGATAGTAGGATTTGAGACCTAATCTTAGAGTCTCAATCCTATCCTTAAAACAACTAACTGTAACTTTCTCCATTAATTCTAACACTCCTCCTTAATGGAGAAAGGGTACTGAACAATAACATACGCCTGCTGGTTTAGTCTCAGCTAGGCTTACAATTAAAAACATGAAAAACTTGGTAATTAAAGGTTTTCATCTTAGTCTTCTTGCAACAGAGCCCATACTTGTTCATCTTGAGTCGAGGCTTCATCTTTGCTTTCCTCGCCATGAGGTAGTGATATCTCTTCACCTCATTTCTTCCCCAGTGATGGAAAGTTTGAATTCTTATTCTCACCCTTCCCAAGATTATAATAGGCTGGATAGGAGAATTTTCCCTCTCACTATTTCTGGTGTCAACCATCTAAAAGTCAGCTATGATGTCTTCATCATTCATTGATGTAACATCTGCACACACAGAAATATTAATGAGATCATTACAATTTAAATTCTCTCCAACTTTGTCTTCTTCTGCCACGTCTTTACAATCAGCTTCATGTGGCTCGTCCCATTAATCTTCAACACTTTGTTCCTCTTTACACCCTTCCTGAAGATCAGCTCGTGTGTCTTCAATCTCAAGATCTTGCACAATAGACTGTGCCTCTTAATTCTCATGATCATCAACAAAACCACATTGTTTTTCTGAAATTTCTTCTAACTCGAACATACTACCCATGCTAATGCTTCCAAATGCTCACATGAGAAAATCATCATCATCAGAATAAAAAATATCTAAAAATATAGACATGTTATTAAAGTCTAGCTTATCTCGCTTTGAGATTTCTTTTTGACTCCACACGGTCCTCTAATGAGCTCTAACAACCCCGTTACCATGCAGGTGGGAAACTTCTCCCTTTGGCAGCTCTTCAATTGTAGAACGTTGTAGATTGTGGCTTCTGTGTCATGCAAGTCTCAGTGCCCTCGGCTCCAAAATCCCGCATTCAACTTGATCAAGCACTAACTTGATCAACAATTTCCAGCTGCCCAATTAGAATCCGTGCAGCTCAAGCATCTTCAAGTTTTGTAAATTGGACAAATCCAAAACCCTTGTACCAATCAGTTTCAGGATCAATAGAAAATTGAACAAGCTCAACGACATCAAAAGGATCGAAAACCTGTCAAAGATGATCCTAAGTTATGTTGAAATGGATATTACCAACATACAATCTTCTAGCTCCACCAGAATAGGGCTCAATAAAACCACCGTGCAGCCCTCGCAGCCGAATTTTTCTTCTAATTCACTCGGCACTCTTACACACCACGAGCTCGCGAAGATCGTCGCAGCAAAGCAAAGCTTAGTCACAAAGTTCTACCCACCACTCATGTCGAGTTTTTAAAATCGAGACCGTGAGAAGGGTCACAGTGCGATCGTCGCACTTTTCCACTCAAACCTTGCGACAAATTCATTTCAGTTGCGCCCTTCTCTTAGCGTATAGGATTAACAGTCCTGCAGCTTTGATACCATGATAAAAACAGAATATATTACCTAAATGGCTCTCCAGGTGAGATACCTGGAGAGTGTAAAAACACTCATACAAGCTCTATATTCAATCAGGAGAACAACCTAGTACATATAGGCTTTCACAATAACAGGGTGGTTTCAACCACTCCCTAGATATTAGGATTTGAGACCTAATCTTAGAGTCTTAATCCTATCCTTAAAATAACTAACTGTAACTTTCTCCATTAATTCTAACATTACTACATCAACCATCATGGTAGCAAACTCTATTTATTAAATTATAACCTGTAACCACTTTAAATAGCAATATAACAAAAGAAAATAAAATTGGGTATTTTTTTTTATTCTCTCCATCAACTAGTTTAAAGGTTGTTAAATGACATTAAGAATATCATAAAAGATATATTAATTACCAAACTAATTATTGTTTTATTGTTTTTTTTATTAATTGTAAAATTTATTTCTATTTTAAAATATAGATATAATTATCTATTATAAAATTATTAATAATGAAAAATATTATTATTTTTATTAATTATATATGTTGTAGTTTATTTTAATAAATTTCTTAAAGGTTTTCTTAGGAAAATTAATTAGAATACAATTTCCAAATTGTGAATTCTCTACAATCCAAATAATCCAAAACTTTTCAAAATATTCCAATCATATATAATCAAAAACCAATTTTAAATAACAAAAATTAAAATTAAACCAAATTACCCTCACATTCTAACTTAATTAAAATGATACATATTTATATAAATTAAAGTTGGATTAAACGTTTTTAACATCTCTCTATAATAATAAGTATTGAAATATTTTATAATACATTACATATTAATTAAATTTAAAAAAAACAATCATAAAAAATTAACTAATATAATTTTATTATATGATTATGAATTTATAAAAAAAATAATATATAATTTTTAATATATTATACAATTTTTTTGGTAAGTTTGGGGATTGATTTACATTTTCATCATGAGGAATTGAACTCTCACGTCACCATGAAGAAGTAAAAACAAAATCCATATCACCATCTATCCAAAACCTCGTGGACAAATATATACATTTAAGATTTACGGAGATTTTTAATTTGTAAATAGATTTTGTTACAATACCAAGCTAATACCATAACTTATTAATATCACATGCCCACAAAATCAAAACTCATTTCACATGACATTTTTTTATTAATAAAATTAATTAAAAAGATAAAAATGACATACGTACTTAGAAATAAATCTCAAACTTTGATTTGTGTATGCCACTGATAGTATTTTAGAATATTTTGGAGGTTAAATCTCTACCATCCACCTACTAATTATTAATAATTAAATTAAAACTCTAGAAAACTAGGTAATCTAATTATTAATAATTAAATTAAAATTCTAAAAGGGTAGGTAATAAATATGAGGTGAATGCTAAGAAGTTAATCTCCGTGAAATATTATTTTGTAATAATCAAGTATAGAGAGTTGAGATTTATCTTAAAAATAGTTATACCATTTTGCTTTTCAATTTAATTAAAAAATTAAATCATATTTACAAATCTCACATTCACTTTCCATTTGATTTTTATTTATGGTATTGAATTTTATTACTCATTATTATTTCATGATTTTCTTATTACATATTTATTATATTATCATTTTTATAATCATAAATAATAATTATAAAGAATTTATAATTTAGTTATTTTTTTTATAGTTTTTAAAATTCTTAATAACATAAATGTATCATAAATAAATAAGATAAATAATAAATATCTTTTATATTTTGCAGAATGGAATATCCATATTTACTTTATATTTATATTATAATACTATTTATTAATCAATTTTTATATTTTGCTATGAATTGATACTTTCCATATTTTTTATTATTTAAATTATATATTACTTAAATTTAAATTAAATATTGAATAATTAATTTATTATTATATAAAAATAATAATAAATTAATTATATATCTTGCCATTAATACAATTTCAAGGAGATTGTAATTTTATTATTTAAGTATTAAATTTAATTTTAATGTATATATAGATTCAAATCCTTTAAAAACTTTAAAAACAGTTAAACTTTGCACATTAAATTTGTAATTCTTAAAAATATCTACTTCAAAAACATTCAAATTTTGCACATTAAAATTATAATTCTTAAAAATATTTACCAAATTTTGAGCAAAATAAATTAGAAAAATTACAGAGATCACAATTTTGCCTAGAAAGCAATACAAATTTTGATTGATTTTGGAAAAAATCTAGTGGAATTTTTTACAAATTTGGGGTACAGCGATCAAGTTTCAAGATTTTGGGTGTCCTATAAGTGCTTGTTCCATTTCTAGTATTAAAGAAAACCTATTTAAACACTCGCACCATCAGATTTTATAAATTTTTTGCCCAACGAAAAATTTGCCCGCCCTAATGAAAATACAGCTTGAGACCTAATGGTTAAGAGAATGTCTTTTCTCCTAAAAAGTTGCAAGTTCAAAACCAGAAGGGGTAAAGTATGTATACCTTAGTAAATTTAGGAGTTAAATTGTTATGCGAAAGTAAATACCTTTTCCACAAATAAAAAAATCTGCGTAGTCTAATGAGGCGGAGGAATTACCCGGAAAGTTATGGAAATTCCGGTTATATTTAGAGAAAATCCGGCAAGGATTTTTGTAAATCCAAGTTATAGTTGTTAAACTTCAAAATTTTAGATGTCCTAAATGGTTTTGATGGTGCTGAATCCATTTCCACCATAAAAAAACATGATTCAAACACTGCCTCTACAAAAATTTTTGAAAATTTTTTACTCAACAACTTTTGGTTATCCCAGAAATTCCTCTATCTCATTAAAGGACTCCAAAAAAATCTCATACACCAAGTCACAAAAAAATCTCATACGCCCAGTCATTCTCTGAATTCCCATAATAATAGGATGCAACCAATATTTTACATTAATCTCTCCGTTTTTTTCGCTCACGGGTAGTTCTTGCAATGCCACGTGTTCTTCTGGGATTGAGTGTGGAATATATATTAATTCCTCCATCCCCTCTGCTCATGATTTATTCTTTTTCAATACCACGTGGGTCAGAAACGCGTAGCCGGCCAACAATCCTCCCCCATAACTCGCCAGCTACTCATAGTGAAATTTTAACGTCGACCTGGCCTACCCACGTGCGTGGACAGTTGCTCGGCACCCTTCACCTCCTTAACCCTTCCCATTCCTTCCTTTGGACGTTCAATGAACGCATGGGTTTAGTGGTCGTTACGGGTAGCAGGGAAATCAGAGATTCCCAAACCTAAATAAAGGGTTCAAGGATCGATCCCTGGGGGATGCCTGATGTTATTCTAATTTAAATTGTTCCCTCATCTTCGATGCCAGTGACAGGAGCTGAGAGTGGGAGGAATAGGGAGAGAATGGCGGCAGGAGGAAGAACGGCATTGTGGTGGGATATGGAGAGCTGCCCCTTGACTTCTTCCGCGGAACCCTACATCGTCACTGCCATGGCCTCCGCTTTACTCCGTCAATTTAACATCATCAACGTTAATGCAGGAGTTGGTGGCCACAACCCTCATGATCATTTCTCTGCGTATGAATTTGTTTCTCAGACGGAGACAGAACTTGATCAGATGCTCATTAACTCTGGTATTCGACTGCAGCAGTCTCCTCCTGGTAATAACCACACTTCTCAAATTTTCCCTTTTTTTAACCCTCTCAACAAATTAAGGTTCAAGTGTTTCATGGTTTTTTATTTAATTAAGATATTCTCTTACCAGAAATTGTTTGCCTGAAAAAAAATCCCTTTATACTTAAAAGATCCCGCCTGAGCTGCAGAGTGCACCTCGTTTCTGTCGGTGCCATCTTGTGGACCTTTAAATCTGCATAGTTTTCCGTCTCATTTTTTATTTTCTTATGATATTTTAAGGCTGGAATATCTTTGGGCGTTAAGGTACTGCAATTTAATTTATATATTTTCACAAATTTTCTCTGATTTTGAGGCGTTTGTCTATTGATACTTCTATAGTATATTCTGGCTTTAATGCATATTCAGGTTATGCAATTTACAGTATATTCAGGATAAAGATGTTCTATTCTGGCTTAAGACTTATGCAATTTACAGTATATTCAGGCTAAAGATGTTCTATTGTGGCTTAAGGCTTACGCAATTTACTCTGTGTTCTGGCTTAACACATCTTTAGGTTATGAATTTCAGGCAAGGCTGGTGAAATAGAGAAAATGATGATGGCGGATGTTCTTCTTTGGGCGATGGATACGCCCCCGCCTGCAAATATCGTTTTTATTGTTGGTAATTTGGATCTCAGCTACTTGTTTGAAAAGCTTCGCCAGAGATCGTATAATGTATTTCTCGTCAGCTCGTCTCGCATTCAAGTGCCTCAAGGAATGTTGAATGCGGCTAAAGATTGGCTGGGATGGTATTCTTTTATTCGGTCATTAGAGAACAAAATTCAGGAATTTCGTTTTCCCAGCGGTCATGGATTTTCTGGTGTACATGATCGCACTTTCTCTAATGCTGCCATCCCTAATTCTTCAACCTCTATTCATAATAGAGAGCTGGAAGAATCATATAATATATCCACTTTCTCTAATGCTGCCATCCCTAATTCTTCAACCTCTATTCATAATAGAGAGCTGGAAGAATCATATAATATATCCACTTTCTCTAATGCTGCCATCCCTAATTCTTCAACTTCTATTCATAATAGAGAGCTGGAAGAATCATATAATATATCTGGTTTTAACTATGGCCCGGGCAACTCATTCAGCCTACCCTATCTCAGCGGTGGATGGAACAGTACAAATAGTGTTCCATCGAATGAAACAGGCAGAAGCTCTGTGCAACCAGACCCTGGTTTTCATGGCCATTTCTTTTCTACGGAGCAGCCCAAGAGGCCTCCATTACTACCCTCGCCTACAGAGAAGCCCGATAGGCCTACATTTCTACCGTCAACTGCAAAGAAGAAAAACCCAGGCAAAATTTTATCGCCATCCATGAAAAATGTACCCAAGAAGAAATCAGGTTCCTTAAAAGAATTCAAGGCCTGGCTTGGCCGAGTCGTGAACAGCGAGGAATACGCAGAAAATGGATACAATATATCAGGCATTCGTAAAGATTTCGAGAGAGCAACGGGAAAGATTCTGGATGAGCAGCCACTGGGATTTCTAAAGATAATCGATCTTGTGAATGAATGCAAGGATGTTGCAGTGCTCAAAGAAGTAAAGAAGTGCTGCCACGTGGCGTTCCCTGTTGTTAAACCCAATAAACAGAGCAGCCCTGGGCCTTCAACTCTTTGGGCGAATCCAAATTCTAAACCCAAGACAGAAAGAGATCCAAGATTAAAGCTAAAAGCCTCGGCGGATGACTTTAGGAAATATATACATGAAATGGTATTCAGTGGTCAATTCTCACAGGGTTTCTTGATGTCTACTCTGCGTCAAATATTTGAAGAGCGTACAGGAAAATTTCTTGATGTTCAACATCTTGGTTATCAAAAATTGTCTGAGCTTGTTGCATCATACAGTCACCTTGTATCAATGAACAGTTCTGGCCCTGGACCTGTGCGATTATTTCCAGCAGGTTTTGTGCCTAATAATCCCAATTGCATTACAACTATCAAAGAATCCTCCATGAATGTACCCTATGGTGGTAGTAAGGCACTGAAAGAAAAAGCAGAAGTGTACAGCATTTCGTCTGGTGGAAGTGGCAAAGGATTAGCAGAGAATATAACCTTGAAGGAAAATATATTTGATGAATTGTTCTACATACAATCTGTTGATTCGCCTCTTGCAATGGTCGATCCTGAAATCGAATTGCTACCTTCTATGCCTGAGACCTCAACAAAAGCAAAAGCCGAGTCTCCTTTTCAAGAGCATGGTATCAAGGCAGATTCTTCAAACACTTCTGGAGGATCTCAAGTTAGTGAATGGGAGGAGGGCCATTCTTCTGCGTCTTCTTATCGCGATTCTGATCAGGTAGAGGAACACTTGTTCTACATGCATTCTGTTGATTCGCTTGAACTTGAGAGTGATGCTATCTTATATGACTGATGCAAAGGCTAGGTCTCATGTCCCATTAGTTTCTCAAAGGATGATATGAGTTTCCCAAATCAGTCCTCTTTTAAGTCATAGAACAAATAACAGTCAATCTCATATGAGTTTATCAGATCAATCTACATAAGTAGGACAAACAATAGTCAATCTTATTAATATAGGATTTTGTATGTAAAGGAGTCCGTTTTTATTACCAAGGTTGTTATAATTTGACATTGTAACTGTCATGGTTAATCTTGAAAAGGAATGCCAATTTTCATTGTCATTTTGGCAATAGTTTTGGTTATCTTCCGTATTGATGTTGCAAAGCACTGAATTTACCTTATTATCTGGAATTTTTTTTTTTTAATCCAGTATGGTTGAATGTTTGTAGGTGCAATATTTTTCAGTTGAATATGGTTTAAACGTTTGCAGATATCTTGGTACTTGAACAAAGATAATTTTTATATTTGGTTTTCTACGACCTTCATATGAAGATGTGGGGATTGTAACTGTCATGGTTAATCTTGAAAGGAATGTCCATTTTCATTTTCATTTTGGCAATACTTTTGGTTATCTTCTGTATTGATGTTGCAAAACACAGAATTTACCTTATTGATTATTTGGAAAAAAATGATAAAATAGTTGATTATGGTTGAATGTTTGTAGATGTAATTTTGAGAAAGTCTTGGGACCTGAACAAAGATTATTTTAAAATTTGGTTTTCTACCACCACCTTATCAAGATGTGGTCATATTTATAACAGTTTTATTATTTTTATTTTTTTGGGGGACGGGAGGTTATTTGTGCTGATTTTTCATAAGTCATGCTAATTCGTTCTTATGTTTCCTTATGTTAGTCTTTCTTGTGTTCACCTTCATCATAAAACATTTACAAATCTTAACAATAGAAACAAAATGTCTTTAGGATCATAAAGAGACAATTAAACACATGAGACAACATTTTATCCTAGGAAAACCCACTTGGGGAAAACCCAACAACCTTTTCCTTAGAAAAATTCTGCCTCCTAAAATCTCAGCCTGCTGTTTTAAAAATCATTCTATTGCTTCCCCTCAAAGATTAGGTTTGCTCAGATTTTCGCCTTGCCCTTGTCTCTCTTCTCCTGCGCTTGAACAAGAGTGATCTGATTTGCCTCTCAATTGATGAAATCTAATGGGTATATAAAGTGATTAGATGAACCTGAAGTGGTGTCTCTGAAGGGTCAGGCCCCTTCAGGCCAACTTTATCTTTTGGAGGGTCAGCTTGATTTCTTTTGGAACCAAAAATTAAAATTTCAAATTTCAAAATGTTTTCTTTTGAACTGACATGAAGAACATGTCTTATATTTTTCATTACATATATTTCAAGCGATAAAATAGTAATTATGAAGACCAACCGTAGCTACAAAATTCAACACCTCTTCTTAGCTAGTGAGGTATTCATAATGACTATCCAAATGCTCTCCTGTTGACAAATTTCCCAAAGGTTAGGTTGAAACAATTCATCATTCATCATCAACATCAACATCATTTGATTACCATAATTTTGGTTAGCAAATCTAACTCATGATAAATCAATATCAACTAGTTACCATAATTTTTGTCAGTACCTCTAACCCATGGTACATCATTAACATCAACTAGTCACCATGATTTTGGTCCCTCTTACCCATGGTATATAGACTAGTCCTAGTTCACGATCATCCTAATCAACATCTTTGAACCATGGTGAAACCCCAAGGGCCTCACTCTACATGAGTAATTCTAGGTGGTGATGCTAAATGTGTTCACTCAACCTCTTTGAGGAGTCTAAGCCCCACGTTGAAAGACACCTACTCAACTGGGTAATTTTGGGCCTCTAGGACCATTCTTCCTAATCCTAGTCAAGAATGACTATCCTTTGTCAGACCATTCTCCCTATTCTTGGTCAACCTGACCCAAGGAGAATGAATGTCCCACGACCATTTTACTTAATCTCTGTCAATATACTTGACCTAGGGAGAATGACTATCCGAGGGCCATTTTACTTAATCTCGGTCAATATACTTGACCCAAGGAGAATGTCTGTCCTTGATGCTGCAGTTTCATTAACACACCCTCTTATTGAGGGAAGTGTTTTCAACAAATCTAAGATTGTTCTCGAAGTATACAAACTTCATCCTCGGACAGAGGCTTTGCTGGCAACTTGCTCTTTTCTAGAAAGGTACTGGAGCCACATTGTTCCCTTTTGTACTATGTCTTAGTACTAGATCTCAATGTGCTTCGACTTGTCATTATGATTGACACCTCCACTTGAACAAACAATCCTGGAAGTAGTTTCTGAAGCCATACCGCTTCATAACTTGCCAATCAAGGTACAATATACTTGTCCTCTGTGTGCGATGAATGTTTGCTTCTTGCTCATTAAAAAGATCAAATTGAAGCAATTATTCTACACTTTTTGCCCAATCTAAATCTGTATATCCCAACATCTTACCTTCATCACTTCAATTTATGTCCAATTGTACCATGTAGGTACTTCAACACATGTTGAGCTGCATAAAGTGACTGACTTCGTTTGTTGGAACCATCATCATGACTACTTTCTGGTCACCCTAACTGGGTGCTTATTCTGAAACATATTCTGTTGTGGAAATCCTAGTTGCTCCCTTTGCTACTGCTACTATCTAGTCACTCAAGCATATTAAATATCTAGTATGACAATCAAGATCCTTCATCTCGAATCTAGAGGTCAACTCCTTTTGGCATTGAAGCAAGGCTTGACTGTTCCTTTTATCATGGAAGCAACTGCTTCTCCCTCTATCACGTGAGTCTCGCTTTCATAAAAAACAAGTCATATAATAACAAGATCAACCTTGATCCATCAATCCAATTATACAAAGTCTAAGGTTTATGTACAAAGCCTTCTTCTGTTGCAAACATGAGACTCCTGATGTTCCTCAAAATCTTCAGGTAGCTCTATGTACAGTTCTTCAATTACTTTATTGAGACAAACAATCTTTACATCTATCATGTTTATCCTTCAACATAAATCATAGGGTTAACAATTCTAACAAAAGCGTACCTGACAATTTGGAGCAAATGTGTTAGCATAGTCTTCTCTCTTTTACTAGTAGAATTTTCATGAATATTGCTTTGTACTTCTCTATTCTTTCATCTATTGCATGCTAGGTTTTGAAAATCCCCTTAAAAGTCACCACTGAGATCCTTCAAGTCTCGACACCATTTTCTTTCAAACTTGCTGGCTTGATATTTTTCTCTCTCTAAACTAGGATCTCACCTAGTACAATACCTCTCAATGCAAATCATTGATTCTAGGAGAGTCCTCTAGTCACAACCTCTGCTTCGTTCTTCCACTACTTCCATATGTTGCCAAGGCCTTAGCAACCTTCACGATGTACCTACAATCCTCACTAGAAGGTCATGGAAGAATAACTATGACCCAACAAAAGAAACAAAGGAAAGAGGCTAACTAATAACAAAACAATAATAATCAAGAAAGTGAGATACGTTACTTATATTTTGATTGATTGAAGGGATTTGTCAATTCCCTCTTGATCCTCGCCATCTTGTAGAAATCATCTTGTGCAACCTTTTCATCCTTGTCTTCAACATCAATTACTTAGTATGAGCTAGGGTTTGTTCTTTCAGTGTAAATTTTGATCTAGGTCCAACTCTAGGGTTTTATCCACAAACCCTAGGGCTTTCACATCTAAAACTTCTAATCTTCTAGGATTTACAAACCTTAGTTTGTATTTTCTTTTTATTTTCGTAGATTTTTCCATGCCACCTCATATGTGATATTATCAATCAATCAAGAAAATATCTAATAAGGGTATGCCATTCCAGTGTCCTCTATAGCATTTTATAAGAGAACTTGCTCCACCTACCAACTCTTAATAGGTAGACAATATTCAAATGCATCAACAAATTACGAGTAGAGAAAGGTAAGTCAAACTTCTTATTGTAGCAGCAACAATAATTAGATCATGTCATCAAAACTGAACTCAACCCTTAAGCATGATTTAAATTCAAATTATCAAAATATCTTATTGGTTCATGACACTTTTGTATACAAGATGCATTCTACCTTAACGAGAGACATCAAGGGATTTGCTTCATATTTGATAACCAAGCTTCTTAAAGGTTGAATAATTTTTTCTTGGCTCAGGCAACCCTATGACAATATTGCTTGCAAATGACCTTCTTAACTTCCTATGGCTCATGGATAAACTTCAGAGGTGTGTCCTTTGATCAAATTACTATATTTCGTAAGAACTTTGTCATATAGGTAATGTCACTAGATATAGTCATACTCACAATAGTACAATGCAAGACATCTTTTGCATACTTGACACGATATTTCCACAAAGGTGACATAATCTTAGATTCTTGTAACTTTGGAGAAATACTTACATATCAAGGAAATATCTCTTACATAGGTCTATACAAAACATTAATCCAACTCCTCTTTGGGATACCAAACCTTCTCAACACAAGTGCTTTTGGTTCATCCTTCTTATTCTACCTTTAGCCTCATTGGTTTTTGAACCCAGGATGGCTTATATGTTAGTAGGTGTTCATTTACTGGTAGAGACCTTTCTTAAAAAAACTTTACATATATTCTTCATGTATTCTAGGGTTTACTAATTTGTAAAATTTCTTGTTGTAGTCATATAGATCATAAGTGGGCAATAATAAACTTATCAGTCAATTAAGGAGTGTTTCCCTTTTGTTGATTGGTATTATGTCAATAAAGTAAGATGTTTCAATATCTTCCACAAAGATCTACACTCTATTAATCGAGGCAATCAAATAATTTCCAGAGGGTCCTTTATTAGAAATATTCTTAAACTGTCTCTATTTATCCTTTTGATTTTTTTTTTTTTAATATAGGCTCGAACAAACTTAGCGATACTCCATTTGATTTCTGAATAGAGGAACAACACCTTGAATTTGCTTTATGACATATGACATAGTATTATTTTGAGTTTGTATTCCCAAACTTTCTTGTACTTGAGATTGAGGGAGATACACCTTGTAAGTTTTGCATTTTCTTATCAAGAAGGCATGTTGAGATCAAATCTTTCTTCTTTGATTGCAAGTCCTTTTTAAACTTGTAAATTAGATCATACTCCTATGTAATAATTTATCCTTTTATCTCTTACAATGTGGGTAAGGAGCATCAAGATATTCTTACTTGCAAGCAAACTTTAGTAGACTTCTTGAACTAAAGACACCTTTGTTGGCTTTGTCACTGAATGAGGCATTTCTGACTATTTAGAATAACCTTATGATATTTTTCAACTTGTGTATCTTTCATTTGATATTTTTTGGCTTTAATGGGATAGACTTGAAGCCTTGTTGACGGTGCTAGACCTGCGAACATGTCAGGGGATCTCCCTGGTAAGAAGTCCCAGCTAGACCTCAGATCGTTTGGAGTAGCAGTGGACAATAAAGCTATGCCTTGATTGTGATAACGCGCAGAGGTAAGCAAGATATCCTTGTCGGAAGCAAATGTGTAACCTTGCAGTGAGTTTGGAGAGATTCATGGGGAGGTTCTAACACACGGAGGGGGAAAAGAAGTGTTTCCCTTAGAACCCTGTAATAGTACATAGCCTCAAAGGAACACATGAGCTGAATGACATCACAAGTTGGAAATCAGAATAGTCAACAATCCAAAGTGATGAGTTAAACCAACAACATGCTTCATTGAGATTCATATAATAACATACGAAATAGTTTATACATTAATGTGTAAGTAAAACTACATACATTGCTAAAGTAACCATAATAGTCCAATTAAAATAACAACACATGCATGAAACGTGCTGGCTCTTATATTATATAAAGTGAAAGCTTCATCTATACATACAACCATGATAGCCACTAGCCCCAATAGTGGAATGTTACAGTGAACATCGCTTGCTTCTCCAAAGAGATTTGCTCACTCTTCACTGTGGAAAAGCCAAGGCTCATCACAATACTCTCCAAGCTCTCTCTAATCAATGCCTAGCAAAAGCTTGGCTCCAAAAGCCTGTTCTATGAGTTATGAGGTTCTATTTATAAGAAAGGGTATGGGTGAACCTTGACATTCCCCTTTGTGACCCTTGGACTACCCTCATGACTCTTTACATTACATATGAATGTTTGTATTCCACTAGTCATACTTGGAATTTCACTTTACATCATGTTTACAAGAAAACACAAGGACTCGAACGACTGTTGAAATACCAGCTTATCAATCTTCTCTCCGTGATCCTTGTTGACAAACTCATGGCATGCTAGATAGTGTGCAATGGTGTCTGTGTACTCTTTGATGAAGTCCTTATGGATACGAACTCTTGCCTCCATTGCTTCCGAGTATACTGATTTGGAACTTCGATCCAACTCATCTTGTAACATGCCCATCTTAGTCCTGAGCAAGGTCGGACCAATGATGTACATTTGCATGTTATCTGCGCTGAATTGCAAATCTGCACTGGTGGACGTGAGCATCAACTGATCAAAGTACGCATCAAGCTCTAGTATGACTTGGTTCTTTTCTTTGGCCTCAGTGAGCATACTAATCAACGGAGTGTTATTCTTTCTCACCACGACATCCTAACTCTTGTACAACCGTGCATACGAAGCCTCAATACTAGTGATGGGCGGTGGGAGTTCCTCATAGTTCCGGATCTTACTCTGGATGGTTGTCCAACTCCACCTGTGGCTTCATCATCTTGTGCAAGTGAAGTGGGGCTCCCTTGTACCTTACTGTCCATGTCTGTAAATGATCAACTGCGACATGTATGTCTGCGAGTGTGCGCACCATATTGGTGCAGCACTGTTGATGACCATGTCGGTGGATAAATACCTTGTGCACGGTGACAAACCTGTCATACAGTCTCCGCATGATTGTCTCAAGGGTCGATACTTCAACAAGTATGGACATCTTCATCTTTGCTTTGGTGGATTCTGTTGATTGTTCCTCTTTCTGCTTGGTTGTTTGCAACTCCTTAGCCATGCACTCTTTTTTTGCTATCAAGAACCTAACACTTGAGCTCGTGGCTTCAGCATAAGCCTTTGTAGCATCGGCCAAGGCGACTGGATGTCTCCATACATCTGACACAATCACCCATTCCTCCAAGTGCGTAGGTGATGCATACTCATTCGGGGTGCGCGCTCTACGTGCTTGTAAAACTCTATGTTGCGACTCATCAAAATCTATGATGTATATCTATGTTCCTGGATGGTCCTCAAGGAGAATGGTATCCCATTTTTCACTCAGGACTTGCTCTATTTTGGAGCTGGTGAAAACTATGGGGTGACCTCGATTTCTTTTGGCATGAGGTCGATATCCTAATCCTATCCCGGCTGCTCCACCTCCATGTCCATCTGTTCTATTATTTGTTCATCTTGTAGAGAAAGTTCTTGTTCCTACGGCTGCTCACCCTGTTCCTCATTTGTCGCTGGTTCAAAGTCTTCAACCTGTATTGGTGCAGTTTGCATTGTCTGTGCGCCTTTCACTTCCTCATATTCATGTTCCTATTCTTGTTCATGCTCATGTTGCGCTTCCTTCTCTCTTCTGCACAACTCTTGTTCTTCCTCGAGATTTTGCTGGACTTCCTACAACATCATCTGAGTATCTTCCAACATTTTCTTCTCTCTCTTTCTTTGTGCTATCCTCTTGTCACACTGACACTTCTTCGCTTCTATCTCCAAAGCTACCTTTTCCACAATTAGGTCTTCCTTAAACTTGTAGCTTTGCTCCATCTCTATCCCTTTGACAATCTTCCTTTTTCTTGTGTCTTGCACAGGTTTGTTGCTTGATGTTGATGTTGCTGCCGCTCCTTGTGGTGCTACTACCTTGAGTGCTGCTAGTCACTCCACTGCAACATTGACTGGTTCATCGAGCTTAGAGGAGTTGTAACAATATCTCAATGGGTCTTCCTCTGGCCAATGACGCGCCCTGTGGATTCAAGGATAAGACATTGTCGCACAGTGGTCCTTGCATAAACCATGTGAGTTGTATGGGTTGAAACTTCTGGTGCCAAAGTTAAACTTCTTGAAGTCTTCCACTTCGACATCTGCTTCTTTCAAATTCCCGATCGCGTACAACCCAATTTTCACAAGAAGCGTGGGCCATGGTGCCTTCTTCCTATGCAATCTCTCTGACAACCTTGTTGAGATGTGGTATGCAACCTCTTGCCTGATCAACTTGTCCGTGGCGAACCTCGACAACACATGCAAAGCTTTCTCCATGTTATACATCCTGATGAAGGTTCCCTCGAGTGAGGCATGCCAATTTGCATTGTTTAGCAACACCTCCATTGCTACCCAGGACATGCAGGGTGGATCTTGTTCAAAGATCATCGTGTACAGAGGGGCGATGAAATGGTCACATATTCTAGCCATGACTCCTAAGTAGCTGCAATCTGAGAGTAACTTACAATATATGTTCACAACACTCTCTGAAGGTGTCCATGCCCAACCCATGCCAAGAAATTGTTGATAGGCATAGATTACATCGAGTAGGTAGGTAGACATGAAGAACTTTTCTTGCTGATCCTTGGGCGGACTCCGAGCATTAGATAGATGCACTTTTAATTGGAGAGCCAACATGTCAGACCAATTGAATGGTTTTCCTTCACTTGTCGGCTGATCCAACATAGCAACCAAACTCTGCGGGAAGGTTTATGTACTCCCTTGGTCGTACAAGCGGCATGCAGAGATGACCAAGAATTTATATGCCTTCCTAAGTTTCTTCGTCCATTATATTTGGCTACGTGTCGTCCTGAACTTTGCTGGCTCCTTTACCCAACGCTTCAAGATGTCTCTTGTGTTTGTTCTACTGTTGGGAGTGTAAAATGGTGCATCCATCTCGCTCAGTGGGAATGGAAAATGATATATCTCCTCGTAATCCTTTGTCCTAAAGGAAGCAAGCATTGCTCCATTGACATTGCTTAGTATCATTGTCTCGGGATCAATGTCCGAGACAACCCAGTGGATCACATCTACGCAAGGGAATACGGGAAACTTGCATACAACCTTGTATAGTTCTGACTTATGGATGTTCACATAG
Source organism: Pinus taeda (assembly GCA_000404065.3). Classification (NCBI taxonomy): domain Eukaryota; kingdom Viridiplantae; phylum Streptophyta; class Pinopsida; order Pinales; family Pinaceae; genus Pinus; species Pinus taeda. Next base: position 172,203 of record APFE031397524.1, on the reverse strand, counting down.
ACCTGTCAATCCTCTAGATTTTCCTCAAAGCTTCCTGAGAAGACGGTGTTGATGTCTTGCCATGTGATCTTAATGTCCTTCTCGATGAACATGTGTGTGTCTGTGTACACGGGCAGGCTCATTGACCCTTGTTCAACCACGTCCCTGGTACTACTTTCAATCGTGTCTTTTGATCCAGCTCTCTTGGAGACCATGATACATGTACCGCTAAGAAGTTGCTCAAAAACTTGTGGTACCTGGAGAAAAAGAAGACACTCGTGTCGAGACAACGTCAGTTAAAAACATCAAACAACTTTGAGAAACATTTTAGCAATACACTGGCGATCACTGGGCAACATTGCGCAACACTGACTTCGGGACGCTGGGAGACTATAAGTTGGAACTACGCATTGCACAGTCCTCGTTGCCGGTGAGGCTGACTATTGGCTGGATATGTGCAATGTGTAGTCCAGAGAGGCTTACTACTGACTGAAACTGCACAATGTGCAGAATAGTCAGACTGGGTTGTTGGCTGGAACTGTGTAGTTCCTGTGGGCAGGACTAGGCACTGCCTCCTAGGGACATGCAGGGTGGATCTTGTTCAAAGATCATTCTGTACAGAGGGGCGATGAAATGGTCACATATTCTAGCCATGACACCTCGGTAGCTGCAATTTGAGAGCAACTTGCAATATATGTTCACAACACTCTCTGAAGGTGTCCATGCCCAACCCATGCTAGAAAATTGTTGACAAGCACATATTACATCGAGTAGGTAGGCATACATGAAGAACTTTTCTTGCTGATCCTTGGGTGGACTCTAAGCATTGGATAGATGCACTTTTAATTGGAGAGCCAACATGTCATACCAATTGAATGGTTTTCCTTCACTTGCCAGCTAATCCAACATAGCAACCAAAATTCGCGGGAAGGTTTCTGTACTCCCTTGGCCATACAAGCGGCATGCAAAGATGACCAAGAAATGATATGCCTTCCTAAGTGTCTTCGTCCTGTATATCTAGTTGAGTGTCGTCTTGAACTTTTCTGGCTCCTTTACCCAACGCTTCAAGATGTCTCTTGTGTTTGTGCTACTGTTGGCAGTGTAAAATGGTGCATCCATCCCGCTCAGTGGGAATGGCAAATGATATATCTTCTCGTAATCCTTTGTCCTAAAGGAAGCAAGCATTACTCCACTGGCACTTCTCAGTATCATCGTCTCAGGATCAGTGTGTGAGACAACCCAGTGGATCACATCTACGCAAGGGAACATGGGAAACTTGCATACAACCTTGTATAGTTCTGACTTATGGATGTTCACATAGACCTGTCGATCCTCTATATTTTCCTCAAAGCTTCCTGAGAAGACGGTGTCGATGTCTTTCCATGTGATCTTAATGTCCTCGATGAACATGTGTGTGTCTGTGTACACGGGTAGGCTCATTGACCTTGTTCAACCACGTCCCTAGTACTGCTTTCAACCATGTCTTTTGATCCAGCTCTCTTGGAGGCCATGATGCATGTACTGCTGAGAAGCTGCTCAAAAACCTGTGGTACCTAGAGACAGAGAAGACACTCGTGGCGAGACAATGTCAGTTAAAAACATCAAACAACTTTGAGAAACATTCCAGCAACACACTAGTGATTGTTGGGCAAGATTGTGTAGCACTAACTTCAGGACGCTGGGAGGCTATCAGCTGGAACTGCGCATTGCGCAATCCCCGCTGCCAGTGAGGATGATTGTTGGCTAGTTATGCACAATGTGCAGTCCAGAGAGGTTGATTACTGACTGAAACTATGCAATACACAGAATAGTCAGACCGGGTTGTTGGCTGGAATTGTGCAATTCCTGTGGGCAGCACTGGGCACTACCTCCTAGGGACATGCAAGGTGGATCTTGTTCAAAGTTCATCGTGTATAGAGGGGCGATGAAATGGTCACATATTCTAGCCATGACTCCTCGGTAGTTGCAATTTGAGAGCAACTTGCAATATATGTTCACAACTCTCTCTGAAGGTGCCCATGCCCAACCCATGCCAGGGAATTGTTGATGGGCATAGGTTACATTGAGTATGTAGGCAAACATGAAGAACTTTGCTTGCTAATCCTTGGGCAGACTCCAAGCATTGGATAGATGCACTTTTAATTGGAGAGCCAACATGTCAGACCAATTGAATGGTTTTCCTTCACTTGCCAATTGATCCAACATAGCAACCAAACTTTGCGAGGAGGTTTCTATACTCCCTTGGCCATACAAGCGGCATGTGGAGATGACCAAGCACTGATATGCCTTCCTAAGTGTCTTCGTCCTATATATCTAATTGGGTGTCGTCTTGAAATTTTCTGGCTCCTTTACCCAACTCTTCAAGATGTCTCTTGTGTTTGTGCTACTGTTGGGAGTGTAAAATGGTGCATCCATCTTGCTCAGTGGGAATGGGAAATGATATATCTCCTCGTAATCCTCTGTCCTAAAGGAAGCAAGCATTGCTCCACTGACACTGCTTAGTATCATTGTCTTAAGATCAATGTGTGAGACGACCCAGTGGATCACATCTACGCAAGGGAACATGAGAAACTTGCATACAACCTTGTATAGTTCTGACTTATGGATGTTCACATAGACCTATCGATCCTCTAGATTTTCCTCAAAGCTTCCTGAGAAGATGGTGTTGATTTCTTGCCATGTGATCTTAATGTCCTTCTCGATGAACATGTGTGTGTTTGTGTACACGGGCAGGCTCATTGACCCCTGTTCAACCACGTCCCCAGTACTGCTTTCAACCATGTCTTTTGATCCAACTCTCTTGGAGGCCATGATACATGTACTGTTGAGAAGCTACTCAAAAATCTGTGGTACTTGGAGACAGAGAAGACATTCGTGGCAAGACAATGTCAGTTAAAAACATCAAACAACTTTGAGAAACATTCCAACAATACACTGGTGATTGTTGGGCAAGATTGCGCAACACTGACTTCGGGACACTGGGAGACTATTAGTTGGAACTGCGCATTGCGCAGTCCCCGCTGCCAGTGAGGTTGTCTGTTGGCTGGATATGCGCAATGTGCAGTTCAGAGAGGCTGACTGCGGACTGAAACTATGCAATGTGTAGAATAGTCAGACTGGGTTGTTGGTTGGAACTACGCAATTCTTGTGGGCAGGATTGGGCACTGCCTCCTAGGGTTGCACAGAGCACCACTTGGGGAAAGTGTGGGCAACCTCTGTGTAATTCCTGGAGGCAAGGCAGAGTCTTGACTGCCAGGAATGTGTAGAGGTTGTTGGGAGACACAGGATCGGGGTCGAGACAACCCAGATCTGCTTCATGGCAAGCCGAAAGCACAAAGGAGTGAGTGTGTGTGCAAAGCTGGTGTAGATATGAGTGAAATAAACATGCATGCGATCCAAGTGAGCGTAGAAACTAGTCAAACGACAAAACCAAGAAGCTCATGAAGCGAGTCGTGGAAACGACAATTATGAGTGCAAAAACAATGTTATGAATGCGACACTAAGGAAAGGTAATGCAAAACTTGAATAACACTTTTACAAGCAAAGATACATTAAAACTCCAACGATCGTTCAGTAAAACCAAGGAAACAACACTCATACAAGCCGAAAACTAAAAAGCGACAGAAAAAGCAGTGAAAGGCATGAAAAACAAAACTTACCCAGAAACGTTGCACTGACTGTGCCAAAGGTTCCTATATGCCTTAGGAATTCTAGAGCTCCAAGATCGAATGTGAAAAATGATCTCTAAGGCGTCGTTTAAATAGATTTGGAGAAATTAGGGTTTATGATCACAAATCTAGGAAAAAGTGACACTTGGTGGGAAATTTCTAAAAGCGGTTTTTCATGTAACTCCATAGGCTAAAAATAGATCCCTAAAATCTATGGATGCTTTTTCACTTTTTGCTTTTTGTTTTTTTCTTTTTCCGGAAAATATGCCTGACACACAAGGAAGGATTGCGTAGTTCTGGAGGGAACTGGACAACCTGTCGGCATGTGCAATGGGCAATCAATTGAGGGAAAACTTCTGCGATGTTTCTGGATTGAGGGGCCTTTGCTGACTAGCCAGCTCTGTGCTATTTTCTAGAGTAGTGATGATGGGCTGCTATGTGCATTTTAGGAGAGCAGTGCAGCTGGCCATTTCTGTGCAATTCTGGAGAACAGTGCAACTGGCTTGGACTACTCTGCACATTCCTGGATGGCAGTGCAACTGGGTTAGTTTCTGTGCAATTCTGGATGGCAGTGCAACTGGTTGAAACTGCACAATTTTCCAGAGTAGTGTCTGTTGGCCTGCTCTGCGCAATTTCCAGAGAAAGGTTGCCTGGCCTGCTCTACACAATGTCTAGGTGCAAGGAAATTGTTGGGCTGCTCATGTGCATGTCTAGAGGGGAAGACAAGTTTTCCTCTAGATTTGCGCAGTTTTGCCCAACAACCAATTGACTGGATGTGAACCAAGGGCTGGGTGTGTCTGTGGTTGATCGATAGGACAAGTGAGTTGAACACAAGCTGTGAAACGACAAACGAACTCTAATAAACACAAGTCCCTGATTAGCGTAGGATAACTGCGATGATTTCGAGGAGGGAGGCTCCAAAATGAAGTGAAGGAAAAAATTAGGAGGGTTGTTGTCACCGCTACAACAGGCCCTTTGGACCTCCTCAACTAACCTCGACCTTCTTCTTAAAGAGTTTTGATCTAGGGTTTCTTGTGGCCAGATCTGAGGCAAGTAATTTGGATTACTTCTAGGGCATGCTCTGTCAACATAGAGATTAGACGATTGATGAATCTTGTCCTTAAAAACAAACTTCTTTGATGCCATGTTGATTTTCATAAGTCTTCTAAACTAATAATTATTTTTTATGATTTCTTATGTTCACATTCATCATAAAACAATTACACTGAAAGATTTCAACAACAGAAAAAAATGCTAGTAGGGTCACAAAGAAACAACCAAATACAAGGGACACAAAATTTTATGCTAGGAAAATCCACTATGGGGAAAAACCCAACCACCTTTTCATTTGAGAAATCTTTCAATTCAAAAGAGATACAATTTTCATAAAACAATTACACTGAAAGATCTCAATAACAGAAAAAATAAATAAATAAATAAAATAAATAAATAAAAATAAATAAATAAATAAATAAAATTGCTAGTAGGGTCACAAAGAAACAACCAAATACAAGGGACACAAAATTTTATGCTAGGAAAATCCAATATGGGGGAAAACCCAACCACCTTTTCATTTGAGAAATATTTCAATTCAAAAGAGATACAATTTGATCTTAAAGTAAAAAAAAAGTCAAATTGACCACAAACATACCTAGGTCAAATTGAGTGAACTAAAGACAAATTCAACCTCCTGAAATTTAGGCTTGCTTCTTCATAAATGAGTTTGTTTGTTGTTTCTCCAGAGATCAGGTTTGCCCAAATGTACTATCAACCTAGATCCATCTTAACTTTGGATCTACCAATTGCTGAGAGAGATCAAATATCTTTTCGCTCTAAAATTGGATCGACCAATTACTGAGAGATCAAATATCTTTTCAATTTAAAATAGAGATCAAATATCTTTACTTTCTAAAATAGGTTTGCATCTCAAGAGACTTGATCCTTTGAGTGTTTGGTAGATTCAGATTAAGATATGTTTAATTTCTGAATTTAAATATACTATATTCCATATAAATAATATTGCTTAATATTATGGGTTCACAATACCATGAGTCATTTTTAATTTTTATTATTGTTTTTATTTAAGATATATTTAATTTCTCAATTTAAATATACCATATTCCATATGAATAATATTGATCAATATTATGGCTCCACATCCACAATACTATGAATCATTTTTAATTTTATTAATGTTTTATTTTTATTTTATTTAAGTTAAAATGTTTAATTTACGCTCAATGACACTAGAAATATGAAATTATACTCATTTTTGAAAAAAAGATAAATTGACCTTTATAATGTATGGAATATAACTATACTTTTTGTAACAGCAAATATGGCGTTGTTCCCCATTGCATCAACTTAGATAAATTTAGATATCTAAGATTGACCTCTATAATATAATGAAATGTATTGAGTATAACTTTACTTTTGTAACGGGAAAATTGGGGTTGTTCCCATTGCATCAACTTTAATATATAAGTTTTACTTTTATATTGCTGGGTCAACGGGGGAATTTGAAATATATTTATCTTTGGTTTCTATTTATGAAATTAGATTGCATGATTTTTTAAATGGAATATTTTTTCATAAACTATGCTTTATGAAATTAGATTGCATGATTTTTTAAATTTAGAATTATATTTGAAAAGTCGCAATGATTTTTTAAGCTTCGTTTTAGAAGATTTATGTAATTAGTTTTTTTTTTTTGTGGGGGAAGTTGGGATATTTTTTTAGTTTAGCTTAGTTTTCCAAATAATACAATAAATGATATTTTTATAAAACAATTTTAGAAAGTTGGGATGAGGACTTATACGCTTAGATTAAATGGTAAAATGTAATGGTAATTTTATAAAATAATTTTAGAAGGTTGGAATGAGGATTTATATAGTTGGATTAAATAGTAAAATGTAATCTAAATATTTTATGGTTTTATTATTTTATGGGTATATTTTCTAGTTAATTTTGTTAAATAAATTAATAGGAGTTTGTTGGAATTGGAAGTTTGGGATATGTAGTCTCTACACTTTAGAGGTATTCAATTCATTTATAAAAAAGTGTTGCACACAAGCTTAATACAATTTTATAATCTATATTGGTCAATGCTAAATTAATAGTGGTTAATAAGAAAATTAAATCCTATATTCTTTCTTTTGCCTGAACTAATAAATGTAGATGTGAATAAATTAATTGCTTATGTAGGGAGAAGGATTTCCATAATTGTTGGTGGATAGTAACTAAAAGTAAGCTTACATGTTTACAATTTTACTTCTACTTAAGTGTTCAAGAAAACAAAAACATAAATAATGGTGGGAAGTAGCTCTCAGTTAGTATATTTGTCTACATATTATTTCTATCCATTTTTTGTGCAAAAAAATTGCTTAAATCATAGTGGGAAGTAACTAATGGTAATTATGTTATTTACTTGAATATGAGCTATATTCAAGGATTTTATTTTTGAATGGTTTTCCTACAAAGCTTAGGAATACAAATCACTACACAAATATCTAAAAATCATGTGTAATTGTTGCAACCACATCCCTGAGTTGTGCAAAGGCTGCAATAAAACTTTGAAGTTATGGTCCAATCATATGTTTGAAAAAAAAAATTAATCATATTGAAAAATACATATTTATTTTTCAAAGTTAAACATTATAACATATATTGGTCAATGCAAAACTAATAGTGATGAACAAACAAATTTCTAGAGTCCAATAACGAGAGATTACTATGTCACCAAAAATTGTATTGTCAAATTCCAAGAAAGAAGGAAAAAAGAAAAAGAGCTGGGATGATTATCAAATATTATTTGTTGAAAATTTATAAAATTAGATTAAATGGTAATTGTTAAAAAATTGGGATGCCTCTTTAGATTTTATTTCAGAAAACTTATGGAATTAATTCCAATCCTTCTAACTCAACATCAATTTTAAAGAATGTCTCTTTAGGATGCCTTTTTTGAATTAATGGGCATACTTGGCTAAATGGAACAATAAGCATCATCTTTTGAATTTATGGGCATACTTGGCTAAATAAAACAATAAGCGTCCTCTTTTGAATTTATGGGCATACTTGGCTAAATGGAACCATTCTCTTGAATTATGGGAGTGGCAATTTTTGTTTTTTTTCAAAGAGGGCATTGTCATTCTTAAAGGGAACCAACATGGACTTAGGCATTTTATCACTCCTAGGTTTAAATAAAGATGACTAGACATGAAAATTTGGTGTAAGGAATAAAATTTGGTCAAATATTTGGAATAATAGTGGGATAAAGATCTCAATTTTCCTTTGTAGTTGGTATGAAAATGTGACTCACTTGGAATAGCATAAAGAAATTACACTTTCAAAGTCTGTCACCTTTTCTATTGTGTTTGGTGAAAGGCACTCTGGACTAGGTCCACATTAGGATGAACTTGGATACTTTTTTCAATGAGATAAAGTCCAACTTGTATGAATATGGCTTCAAGTTTCATTTCATCTTCATTAGGGATTTGAATGTGGAGGATGATACCTAATTTTTCCACTTGTTACTTGGAATATTATGATAGAAATAAATAATCAAACTTTTGAAGACAAGGATATAGCTACTCATATGATACATAAGAAAACAACTTAGTGAATGTTTGAATCCATTTTGGTGAAGGTAAGGTTTTTTAATGATCTTAAGAGAGTAAAACATCATAAATATAATTAAAATTTTGGGACATCTCTGTGCTAAGAAAAACATTATGCTTTGTGTCTTTGGTTATAGCTTGTGAATTCAGGGGAACACCTCCTTAACATTCCTTTGTAATAATTTTGACAATGCACCATAGGGTAATCTAAGTTGTTGGTTTTGATGACATAGTAAGAAATGAGAATAAGGCTTCCATCCTATTTTATGCCCATAAAGTATAAATCTCCACAATTAACCATGTTAGAATACTTCTTATTTTATATTTCTGGAGGCATGCTTAATTATTTTAAGTTAATTCTCTAATTATTAAGCGTGACTTGTAGCTTATTATTAAAAAAAGGGTGACAATCGAGAAGGAGGAAAGCCTTCACCAAATTAGCGATGAATCCCTTTTCTCAAAAGTAAAGTACTCATTTTATGCTCTAAAATTTCTTGAAGATGCACAAATCTTTCATTTGACAATAATGGAATACAATGGTTAATGCTTTTGCTAATTTGTGTATTGCTATCAAATTTCCGTATTAATATCGATTGGGTTACGAAGAAAGTTTGGCATTTTATGGATTCTGTATGAAGCCAATCATATCCTCAAAGAGCTTAGGAATATAATCCTTAGAAACTAGGACCTCAACCTCCGTATTTTGGAATGTTGTCGTAAGAGTTTAATTACCTTTTACATTTTCATTTGAATGGTTGATGACTACGACCTATAAGATTTATTAGTCTTTCTTGGGAAGTCACTGAGATATGTATCTTTTTGGAAATGGATGAGGGGATATTTATAGGGAAAAAATACATGTACATATATAATGGATATGATTTCAATTAAGTGATTTTAGTCTAGAAGATAATTGTATGTTTCATATTTATATTGTGTTTCATTTATTTGTTTATATTTTTTTGTGTCTAGGTTGGACCAATCTCTATATTGGTTGGAAGAAGTATCAATCTCTACAATGGAATACTTATCATCAAGATTGTGTAAGGTTCAATTAAGCCTAGATGCCCCATTGTGAAGATTAATTGCCCCATGGTGGCTTACATCCTCAACTCCTACCCATGAGGATTGAACCTGTGACCTAGTGGGGACTAAACTGACCTTATGGGTATTTATAGTGTGTATTATAATAAAATGCAAGAAAAATAATAAATGGGTCTTATTTTAAGAGTGCAATCTAATGATGCATTTGTGTGATTTTGTTTTCCTTTTATACGAGTGGCTCTTGTGCTCTCACTTTATATCAACATTATTGTACTTAGTAGTCGACTAACTTATTTGTGGTTATTTATTAGACATTAATAATATTACTTTATCTACTCACTCTTTTATGATTATGTGTATTTGGTGGAACCTATGTTGGTTAGAAAGTTTGTGTTGAAGGAAATCACACAACAAATTTAAGGAATGAAAGTTCAAGAAATCGTTTTGTAGGAGGGTGTAGTTGGATCACTGCAAAATCTTAGCAAAAGGATTGAAGAGGAGGAATTTCATGGCATTGAATTCAAGAGTGGGTAACACCCTCTCCTAATATCCCTCATTCAAAGTAGTGATTATGACGTAAGAAAATATTTCCTGAGCTAAAGGAAAAACCTTCACTATCATTTATTATAATGATTCCCCACCCAACGTGGATAAAACCCTTATTCATTCCTAAGGAGGAATAATAATGATTTCCCACCCAAAGTAGATAAAAACCCTTAGTCATTCCCAAGGAGGAAATAGTGAAAGAAATTGTGTTTATGAGGATTCATCCCTCAATCTTTTGATTCATAGAATTGTAGAATTTCTTGTAGATTCACAAGCTCATGCAATTTAATAAAGCATGGGACAAGAATCTACTTCTACTTTCAACCAGCGGAAGCCAATAGATCAATGAAAACAATATGAATAAGAAGAAGATAAATCAATGGCACATAACACAATATGTATCTGGGGAAATTCACTGCTCAAAACCCCTACTATCTGTATTGCATTAAATCAGAAATATAAGATGAGAATACAATGCTTGTTCTCCCAAGAATAATCCCTGTACAAGTATAATCAATCTCCTAGTTCACAAGCAAGCCCAAGAAAAACTTTAGCCTCTTATGCTGCTCTCCAAGCCTCTATTTCCTTGCATAATTCTTATGGTTGAATCTAATGCTTCCAAACCTGTGCAATCCAATCTAGGTTGACTTCTTGATTGCATGCATGATGTATACAACTAGGTAAATCATACAACTGATAGTACATTGTCCATGCACTCTAGTCTCAACTGGGTCTTTCTCAAAATCAACATGCATGCGTTTCTAATAAGGGAATCTTCAGTTAACTAGAGTGACACTTGTGGATGCACTAGTGCACCCACTGATTGTTAACTCTCTATTAGTTCCACAAACAATTTGGAACTAATTTAACTCAACATAACTCAGTGAAATGAGTTATCTAATTACAACTCACAATTAAACTCATCCTAGACCCCTAAAACTTAGCTAGAACATATACATGACTTTAGAAACACTTCCAAATCGAAATCCCTGTGGTTTTTAGTCTCTTAGGAAAAGTTCTTAATTTTTCCTTAGCGCCCAGAAAAATCCCAGTTGAAGACATCATTTGCGATGTAGAATATGGCATTAAGAACCTTCCTGATAAGATTAAAGACACGATTAGGAAGGATTGTGCCGTAGCCCTGAGGAGGGCTAAGCCTCCCCGTAGCAATATCAGCAAGGCTGAGTCTGAGGCTCTGAAGACCTTGAACGGAAATCGTGAAGTCGTGGTCTTAAAGGCAGATAAAGGTGGGGATGCCATCATCTTGGATAGAAGTGATTACAGAAATAAGATGCTTGATCATCTCTGTAATTGTGGGAGCTATAAGAAGCTGTCGAAAAATCCCCTCAAAAAGGTTTCCAGAGTGGTCACTCTTGCGATCAAGTCGTGCAATTCCACGATTCCTCTGTCCCAGAAGCTTATTGAGGGAAACCCCATCACTCCTAGGATATATGGCCTTCCAAAGGTCCATAAGGATGGGGTCCCCCTGAGACCCATTGTCAATACCATTGGTGGTCCGACTTACCTCCTGGCCAAGTTCCTCACTGGAAAGTTGAGGCCCTTGGTTGGTCAGATTGAGTCCTTCGTCAAAGACTCGGCTTCTTTTATTGATGATCTTAAGAGGATTAAGCTTGAGCCTGAGGACATTTTGGTAAGTTTCGACATAGTCTCTCTTTATACTTGTATTCCCATCAATGAGGCCATGAAGGTGATTAATAAGCTTACCGACCCTGATACGGCTAAGTTGGTTGAGCTTTGCCTTACCTCCACCTTCTTCAGCTTCGAGGGAGAATTCTATGAGCAGACTTGCGGAGTTGCCATGGGCTCCCCCTATCCCCTGTCGTCGCTAATCTCTTCATGGAGGATTTTGAGTCTAAGGCTTTGGCCTCCTCTCGTCTCTTACCGAAGCTTTGGAAAAGATTCGTTGATGACACTGGTGTTGTCTGGTCTCATGGTCCGGATGAGCTGGATCATTTCTTTAGCCATCTCAATAACCAATCTGCCGCCATTAAATTCATGATGGAAAAAGAAGATAATGGTTGCCTTCCGTTCTTGGATGTTCTCATCTCTAAGAAGGTGGATGGTTCCTTTTCTCATCAGGTGTTTAGAAAGAAGACGCATATTGAGCAATACATGCATGCTTCTTCCCATCATTTCCCCGCTCAGAAGTTAGGGGTTCTAAGCACGCTTGCCACCCGTGCTGTGAGGATTTCTGATAATGAGAGCTTGGAAACTGAGAAGGCTCATCTCCTAGATGTCTTTGTGAAGAATGGTTACAGTAGACACCTGGGTCAAAAAGCCTTCCTCAAGGCCAAGAAGGAGCCTTCAATCCGAAGAGATCCTAAAGATCATGTCATGGGTGTGAATCTACCTTACATCCAAGGGACCACTAAAACACATATTTCATTAAAATTGGAAAAACTTTACTACAAGGAAATCACTAGAATTGAGATTTTTGGTTGTTTTGAAATTCTAGATGCACTATTTAATTCCAAATTTAGTAAAATATGTGTTCTAATAGGATTCCGAGGATTCTGAGGAAGTACGATGTGCCCACAACTTTTAGACCTCTCAATACAATCAGTGGTTCCCTCAGGTTTGTAAAAGACCCTATTGACCCTAAAGACATGAAGGGCGTCTATGTCATTCCTTGTTCTTGTGGGACACCATATATTGGTGAGACGGGTCGCTTTATCAATCAAAGGATTAGCGAGCATTCGGCTTGCTTAAGGCATGGTAGGACTAAGTCCTCAGCCCTGGCTGAACATGCCGAGAAGACTATGCATCATGTCTGTATTGAAGAGGCTCAAGTCATTGCCAAAGTTGTGCAGTTTCACCATCGCAAATTTAGAGAGGCCTTGGAAATTGAGAGAAGGCTGAATAATCTTAATAGGGATGATGGCTGGAGGATCAGGAGTTGCTGGATCCCAGCCCTGTCTTTCTAGCCTCCTCTGTCCCGCCTTTTTAGGTCTTAGGGTTTCTTTTTCCCTCTCCTTAGAAGTTGTTGTCTGTGGTTGGTCCTGTTTCCCTTGATTTATTTTAAGCTTGAATATATTTTTAGCCTTTAAACTGATTTGTTTATTCCTGTTTATTCTTAGCATCCTAGGGTTATATTGGAATTAGTATAATTTAATCCCTTCCATTATCTTAATTACCTATTATTATTCGGTATTAATAAGATATTTAATAATTAATTTCGAACCATTAATTGTTTGGACCTGATTTCAATTATCTTTTTAACTGTTATTATTGTGTTAACTTAGTTATTATAATTTAATAATTTAATTATGTTTTCATGATTTCAATTATACATATATGTATATACTTCTAAACCTTTAGATTTGAAATGATAATTGAAAATAATTATTAAATAAATAATACACCAATATGATTAGCTTATAACATAATATTAAAACATTTAATAAATCATTATCTTTTTGAGCTATACTCTAAGGATTATTTTAACTCATCCTAATGATCCTGATATTATATCTATAATTTATGTATAAAAATATATATTGATTAATTAACAATTATAAATTACCAACCTTTATAACAATTCAATTATAATTTTACGAAATATATATTTAGTTCTTAATAATAGTTTGAATATATTTTAAAATTTAACAACCTAAGAGTATATGGAATTAGTTTATTATGTATATTCGATATGAAAATTTTTTTGAACCATTAATATAATTAACTAATCCATAGTATAATTTTACTTAAATATCATAATTGGAATAATAATAATTATAAAATAAAATAAATTATTATATTATTTTTATGAATTTAAATTTACTAATGCACTTTCTAGTGATCCATTAGGATTGAAAGGGCGAATAAAAAATAAATAAATATTAAATAAACCAATATGGGAAAGTCATTTGTATGTATATATATATATATGATTTAATAACTTGTAAGAGTCTTTTTCTTATATAAATTTACCTAATTTAACTATTTTCCTGGAATAATCATAATTAAAAATATAATAATTATTTGGCTGGGGTCATAAGGTCAAAATTAGCCGTTATCAATCTAGCTGTTGGAGTCTCTGCCCATACTATTTAACTAGCTAAGCTGGATCGGTTCTTCAACTTGTCTTGACGATGAACCACACTGGTTGGTTCGAAACGCGTCAACAAAAGATTATTTATGTGATTTCGCCGGAAATTCTCTAAACCTAATGAATCATTATTAAAAACACATGGGGTTAACAAACCCTAACAATTAACATTTTAAACCCAAGAGATTAATAAACCAATGAGATTATTAATATTATAAACCCAATGGATAAATATTATAAACCTAAAAGATTAAATTAAAAACCCAAGGAATTATTAATATTATAAACCCAATAGACTAATAAACCAAAGGGTTTAATATTATAAACACAAGGAATTAGTAAACCCGAAGGATAAATACTATAAACCTAGGTGATAAAAAAGCCCAAGTAATCAATATTAAAAACACAAGAGATTTATAAACCCATGAATTAATATCTTAAACCCAAGAGATTAATTAACCTTAAGGATTATTAATATTATAAATCCAACAACATTAGTATATGTGATTTAAAAAATGAATGATAAATGTTAATGGTATAAATTTAATACTAACAATTTGTTCCTAAAATGTAAAAAAATACACCAAAAAATAACAATTATAAAAATTATAAAAAATATATATCACTAAATATAAAAGATAAATAAATTAATATATTAATATATATTATATATTTAATTTATACATTATTAATATAATAAATTCAATATATATATATAGCAAATTCATGTCCTTCGAAATTTTTGAAATCCTTGCTTATTCTAAAGTTGGGTTGAACCCCATAAATTTGATACAAGAATATCACTAAATCTAAATCATTGTCTACAACTTAATTATTCCGCACAACAATTTTTTATAAAGGTGATCAGACTAGTTTCGAATTGTGATACGAAGAATTGGAGGCTTCTCAACTCTATGGAGATTATAAATGCACCAATGTGGATGAATTCCTCGATACTTATCTCATTTCGGTACCCGAGATGAATTTTGTTGTGATGTTAATGTTTCATGGAATGGAACCTTTTTTTTCAGAAGAAAATCTTAAATTGTGTATTCTGGAAATAAAGTTTCAGCTTCAGAATGAAGCGATAATACATAAAAGACTTCATCAATGAAGGCCATGCCCAGTATAGGGAGCTGGAGGCCTGTAATAACCCCGAGACAGCAGCAACTTCAGTTATACAATACAGAGATAATGAAACAAAAATATGGCGCCTGCGAAACTTGCTTACAGGCAGAGACTGGAATTGGACGACCATACAGCGGAAACTAGACTGAGAAAGATCCATGGGGAATGGAAAAAACAAGATAATCTAGCATTGCACAGGCAGAAAAAGAAGGCCTGATATAGGACCCGAGACAGCAGAGATTCATATGTTCCTTCATTGTGGCATGAGGCAGAAAAAAATAAGCTTTAAACCATGCTTGCGCTTCCAGCATGAGAGTCCAGAAAAACGACCATGTACAGCTGAATAATAACAGGAAACATGTGACATTTAAAAAAAAACAGCGATCCTTGCTTAGCACCATACGGACCGATAACAGGGAGAAAAAGATTTCACTATTCTGCTGGATCGAAACAAGAGAAATAAGCGATGAAAACAGTAAGAAAAACAGATGTCTTTTCCAAAACGAGGAGCAAGCAGTCAGAGATTTCAAGGAACTGATGGCTCCAGTGAGGCTTTGACAATGCTGAGGAGAGCGGACAGCGGCCTTTTGGCATCCTGGAAGATGGAAGAGTTCCTCCACTTCCAGATAAGCCAGCAAGAGTGTGTGAAGAGGGAACGCCGCGAATCTGACTGACCGCTCCACCACCTGATTGCTTCCTGAACAGAGGAAAAAGTAAGATGAGGAAAACCAAAGGAGATGGAGAGATCATACCATATGAGCGAGGAGAAAGGGCAATTGAAGAACAGATGATGATTGGTTTCAGAGGCCATGAGGCATAAGGAACAGCGCCCCGGACCAGACCATCCCCTCTGCTGAAGCACTTCCCAGGTGAGATTTTTGTTGCAGAAGACAAGCCATAGAAAAATGACCATTTTGAGGGGGCAGGAGACTTTCCAAAGGGTCGTCGGGAAGATCATGGGAGGGGGGATGGGGGGGGGAGAGATAGCAGCATATATGGATTTGACTGAGATGGGGAGGGGCTTGGAAGGGAGGGCCCATACCAGCGCGTCCAAAGGAGCAGCATGGTGAATGGGCAGGGACGAAAGGCCTTGAATGAAAGAGGTCCAGATTGGGGAAAGGGGGGACGGGAGGAGGAGATCAGAAGCAGATTTCCAGACAGGTGAAGAATTTGACCAGGAATTTATTAACTTGTCCCAAGTGAAAATGCCTTTATTCTAAAGATAGAGGATCAGGGGGGGAGGAAAGGAGGAAGGGCCATTTAAAATGTTGTCAATTCCGATGAGAATGTTGGCCCCTGTGGAGATTTTCCATCGCAGATTTCCCAAGAAGAACTGTTGGAGTTTTATGAAGCCCAGCCATATGGCTGATCCACGCTTTTTTCCCAAGGCTTTCCTTCTATACCAGAAAACAATTCCTTTTCCCTTAAGGTATTTCCTGTTAATGAGCAGACTCCATGGGCCACTCCCAAAGATGCCCCTGTGAAGAGTTTTGTATAAGAGGGCCTTTCCAAAGACTTCCAGATTTAAAAGACCCCAGCCACCATCTTTCCTGGGTCTTGAAGTGTCCTCCATCTTGACGAGATGAATTTTAGTCTGAAAGGAGCAGCCGTCCCATAAAAAATTTGCTGCAAGAGAGCTCATTTTTTTTGTGATGGAGGTAGGAAGAAGGAACAGATGAGCCCAATAGACCGCAAGCTGGGACAGCACTGACTGCACCAAAATGAATCTGCCTGCAAGGGAGAGGAATCTCCATTCCCATCCCGAGATCCTGTGGTAGAAACAGTCAGTGAGCCATGACCAATCTTGATTTCGGTAGCCCTTTGCCTTCATATTAAATCCAAGGTATTTAAAACCATTGTCAATTGGCTCCTGGGCGCAGTCAAGTAGGGACGCAGTCCATGAAATGAGGTCTTCATTAGTGTTGTTGTGGAACAGTTTTGACTTGTCCCTATTGATGAGGATACCTGAAGCTGATTGGAATTTTTTTAAAATGTTGTGGATACAGGACCATGATTTTTTGCACAGCATTGCAAAAATGAGGATGTCGTCTACAAACAGATTATGGGAGAGATAGATGTCTTTGCAGATTTTGATCGGTCGGCATTCCTTTTCCTGAACCGCCCTATTAATCCGCAAGCTAAGTGTGTTCATGACTAAAACGAACAGCAATGGGGAGAGAGGGCATCCCTGGCGAAGCCCCCTCTCAGCTTGGAAGAAGGAAGATGGAATTCCATTTATGATAACTGAGAATTGAACGTTTTCCACACAAGCCATAACCCATTCAATTCCTTTAGTTCTCAGGCCAATTTTTGCCAGCAAAATACGGAGGAAACCCCAATCCACGCAATCAAATGCTTTTTTGAGGTCGATTTTGTAGATTGCCGCCTCGGATTTATTAGTCGCCATGGAGTATAAGCATTCTTGGGTCATGGCCACAGCGTCCCAGATATTCCTATCTTTTAAGAAGGCGTGCTGGTCCCTGGAGATGAATTTATTTAGCACGGGCTTTAATCTCTCCGCAATGATTTTTGAAATTATTTTGAATAAAGAGTTACATAATGAGATGGGGCGGAAGTCATGGAGAGAGGCAGATCCCTTCTTCTTGGGGATCAAAGTGATGAAGGTTGATGACAAAGAGCTGTGGATATGTCCCGACATACGGGATGCTTCAACCATGCGCAGGAGGTCTCGTTTAAACAGATCAAAGAAGTGTATGAAAAACTCGATCGGCCATCCGTCCGGCCCCGGACTTCTGTCCTTTTTGAAGGCTTTCATTGCTGAGAGAAGCTCATCCTCAGTAACCGGTTTTATGAAATCCTCATATGCCTGTGGGTCGAACATGGTAGGGACGAGCTCCGCCGCCCAAAACATGTCGTGGGGACTGTTTAGCCTGCGTTTGTATTGATTTTGGAAAAAGGAGGTGGCAGCTCTCGCAATTTCATCCTGAGAGGAGAGAAGATTTCCCCCACTGTCACGAATATTCCAGATAGCGTTGCTCTTCCGTCTGGCATTGGCGTAGGAGTGAAAAAATTAAGTGTTTCGGTCACCTGCTTTGAGCCAAAGCGCTCTACTTTTTAAACGCCAGGAGTGTTCTTCCTTGAGCAGCAGTTCATTCTTCCTCTTGGACAGTACTCTGATTTTGTTCTTTCTGTCGAAGGACATAGAGCTCCAGGAAGAGGCGGAGGTTAGAGCATCCAGTTCCGACTGTATTGTGGAGAGATCGTGGTGATCCTTTTTAATTTTTCGGGACTGCCAATCCTTAGCAGAGATGCGTAGGGCTTGAATTTTTTCTCTAAATGTGGTAAGTAGCGCCTTGTTTGATACCTATAAGTCTGCCCACTTGCTGGAGATGAGATTGATAAAGGTAGGATCGAATAGAAAGACTCTGTTGAATTTGAAGGAGTATCCCTTCGAGTGAGCCGAGTCCCGCCATTCCAAGATAACAGGCCTGTGGTCTGAGGAGAATTCATTAGCTATGTGAGAGATAGGCGTTCCGCATTTTCCAATGATACCAGCGTGGATTATAATGCGGTCGATTCTCTTGGCTTTATAAGCCTGAACGAACCTGCCGTTGTCCCATGTCGGGGATAAGGGAACCGGAACGATGTCCACAAGGTCCCTTCTCATAAGTTCAGCTCTTAGTCTTTCGCCTATTTTGTCATGCTTTCTGCAGGATCCCCAACATTCGTCTGCACTGAGGGTCATGTTTAAGTCGCCAGCAATGATCAGAGATTTCATGTCAAGGATTTCTGTGGCAAGAAGCTCTTTCCAAAAGGGAAGCCTGTTTTTGCAAGGGCCGTAGATATTCAATAGATTTAATTTTAAATCAGATCCTCTGTAGGAGGCGGTGATCAGAATCCCCGCGCAGCATTTGAATGCGATTGCTTTTACCCATGCTGGATCCCACATGACTGCTAATCCCCCGGACTGACCATTTGCCCCAGTTGCCACCAGAAACCAAGATGGGAACATCCTCCTGAAATATGCAATAGTGTCCTTGCTGGAGTGCATTGTTTCCTGTACAAAAATTATTTTTGGCCTAGCTGTTCGGAAGAAATGTTTGAGAGCTGTGTATTTAGGGCCAGCTCCCAAGCCCCGAATATTCATTGAGACGAGGAAAGTCATTTAGAGGGCTCACCGACCATGCTTGCTCTAAGAGGTTGAGGGGGGTCCGATTCCATAACCGGAACTTCCACAAGGGCCAGATTGGTAATGCCCAGGTCTGAGGCGATGGTGCGGCCTCTGAAGTGTCTCGTGCTCCCCTTTCCTTTTTTCCTTACCATGATGTTTTTAGCAGAATTGGGGCTAATAGATGGGAAGTCGGGTTTGTGGATCGTGAGCGGCTCAAGATCAATGGAATTTCTATGTATAAATAGATCAAGGTCACTGTCCATCAAGTTTTTTGGGGACTCCGCAGGAGAATTTTGTGACGTGGGTGATGGGGAGAGGTCCTTTCCCTTCATGAGGGTGCCAGGGCTGCGTTGCAGGTGGAGGTCAGAGGATGGAGACGTGGATGGAATGTGGATGGTGTGGGATCCCACTTTGAAGGCCTCCAAACTCATAGCTAGAGGGGATGGGACCACGGATTCTTGACGGGGTTCAGGGATAGGAGAGCCGAAACCGGGGATACCAGCAGGTGAGCTTTTTAGGGGACTGTCAGATGAATATTCGCGCCCCTGCAATGATTCCGGGACATGCCCCTGCAAGGTTTCTGAGTCCACTCTTCTTTTGCCAGGAAAAAAGGATTTTTTAGGCCTCTGGAGATTGCGGAAGCAGCAGTTCCTGATTAAATGACCTGTTTTGTGGCATCTGGAGCAGCGGAACGGGATTCCCCAAAAATCAATCCTCTGAAAAAATTTTCTCCCATTCCAGGATATCTCCACGTATTCCAGGTAGTTTCCTTTATATTGTTTTTCTATTAGGATCCAGGCAATTCTTTTGTCCCGCTCCCCTCGACACCATGGGTCCACATATACAAATTTCCCGATAGAGTTTCCTATTTCGGATAGAGTTTCTGAGGACCATAGTTCGAGAGGCAGATTTGGGAGCTTGACCCAAATCATGTTGTTTGATGGAGTGTTCTTCAGCGGGTCAAAGCCCAGATACCACCTCGAGAGAGAGAGGAAACTCCTGCCGCAGACCCATGGGCGCTTGAGGATGGAGTCCACGTCCTCTGTTTTTAAGAAATGGAAGGAGAGCCAGTCTTTCATAAGCCGCGAGATGACCGGGACGTATCCAATGATGGGGGTCCATTTTTCGGCCAGCCATTTCCGCATTTCCTCTTCCTCCATGAACGGGAAATACCATTTCCCAATTAGAGCAAGTTTTTGGAGACTGTCAATACGTTCAATCAAGACTTCACCAGTGATATGAATGGCTTTGGCGGGAGGACCTGTTTTGACTGGGAGCGATACTTTTTTGTATTTCTTCCTGGTCCCGGGGTTATTCTCCAAGGTATGTTTGCTTTTTGGAAGTAGCTCGGGGGCTGACTAAAGCAGCTCAGGATCAAAATCGGAGGCAGGATTCATAGGGATCATGGATGCCACTGAGTCATGCCAGGTGGAGGATTGATTGTGGGCCCTTTCGGCCTCCATGGCAGCTTTGATGAATGCCGTTGTGGTAGGCGAGTTCGGGTCATCCATTTAAAGATGCCCTGACAGAGAGAGGTTGCTTGGATTTTAAAACTGACAGGAGATCAGGTCCACAGGGAAAATTGACTGTCAAGAAAAGCCTGGATGGAAGGATCGACTGACAGAAAGGATTGTCAGAAAGGACAAAAAGGAAGCCATATCCTAGAATGTTCAGAAAGGGAAAGGATAAGTCGCATTAGATAAGTCCTGCTTGGTCATAAAAGGCAAACCCACGAAATCCTGATTGCCAGATCATCTGCTTTGAGGGGCAGAAGACAAGAAAGGAAACCGCCGTCGAATTGACTTGAAAAGAGGGATGTACAGATTTAGGAAGGTGGTCAGAGGAAGTAGACTTTAATACATTACTGCAACATGAATGATGATAGGACTGAGAGGTTCAAAAATCATTCCGATGATTTTCCGGTAGAAAGGCCACCAGAATCCGGGGACAGATCTGGCGATTGGCCATGGCAGTCTATGCAGCAGCAGTAGACCTGGATGATGCACCACCAGCTGCCCAGTCTGAGTCTAACGTCTGAGCATGGACTGTAAACATGGACTATAGATTTTATCTTTTTTACAAAATCAAACCACATTCTTCAAACCACAACTCACGTTTAAACTATCCATAAAAACCAGGAGCTCACGTTTAAACTATCCATAAAAAACCAGGAGCAAACGTAAAAGAGAGTAAGTCTTCATCAGAGAAACTGAAGGGGAAACTGTTCCTGAATGTTTAACAGATACAGACCATTTAAAAAACCAGAACGACCATCCTAATACTAGGAGCAGAGCGAGAAAGGGTACCTATTTTTACGGCGAGCAGGAGCAGCACGTTCCAGAGGATGACCAGGAGACCGAAATCATGTTGGAAGCCTTAGAACAAAACGTACGGGAGGGTGATCAGGTGAAGGGAGTCTTGATCGAGGGAGATGATACCGAAGGTAAGTTGCAGAGGAGGTTAGAGAGGAAAAACAGCCCTGCGCCTTAGCGCAGGGAAAGGTAAAAGGAAACTGAGAGCTTGTATGGAGTGACTGTTAAATAGCTTGAGATGAAGACTACGGAGCGGACGGGTGTGAGCAAGCCATGCAGATGATTGCTCCAGGAGACAGACACGTAGAGCACGTAGCTTATGACCCTAAGAACTTACCAGAGCGAGTGTTGATCATG
>APFE031397524.1:133232-149359 GCA_000404065.3 Pinus taeda | reverse complement strand
TGGAAAGTTCTATGGTATATATGTTAGGACGACCTGTGTTTGGTTCCCTTTGAAGTAGAAAATAAGTCATAGAAAATAAGTCAAATTAATAAATTTAGGGTCATGTATTTTTATGCTTTTTCAATTCATACGGATGAAGAGAAGATAGAGATAGGGATTGCCTCTTTACCTGCCCGATCTGCCTCTACGATAATCCAACAATGATAATCAATTAAATCAAGAGCCCATCAATGGTGCAGATGCTTCAACGTCCCAGCGTAATCATAGTCATAATCATCGTGAGTTCTTGTCTGGATCTACAAAACTGGAGATTCCTAATGTCACCTTTGATAGTCTGAAACCTAGACAACATGCATTGAAATACACTTCGTTTATGGCGTTGACAGAGGTTTCCATGAGTTCGATTCTGAATCAGGCACTGGGATTGTCACAAAGTTACCGTATGCTAAACAAATCTAGCGTGCAAAGTGGATTCGGGATAGCGAGAGCATGATTCTATTTTGGAAACTACATAAACTTGTTATTGCAATTGAAGGTACTGAATATGTTATAGTCTCGCCTCATTTTAGAAATTGCATAATAAACTTGGTATTGCTTGTAACTGAAGGTACTGAATTTGCTATACTCTCACTTCAAACCTCATTTTAGAAACTGCATAATAAATTTTTTATGGCTTGCAATTGAAGGTACTGAATTTGTTATAGTCTCACTTCTCTCTTTGAGCAGATCATTTTTTTAATTGCATTTTTGTTACAGGGGTGAACTTTAAGACGGAAGAGCGCAACAAAATTATGTCTAGTACTAAATGTGGAGATGAAGAATCTTCTACGTTATTGAATCTTGCAAGGCCAGATGTTTCTGTTGTCTCAGATTGGTATGATTCCCATGCTCGGGTTGTTGAGACAGAGAAATTTGATGTTAGTGGTGCTCTTTCCACATCATCTTTAAGTCGATTGTAGATACCCATAATATTCCAAGATTCGATGGACATGGGCACGGTCAAATTCTGTGCCCATGTCCGTCGGGTCCTGGAATATTCCGGGAATCTACAATCGACTTAACCTCATTGCTCTTGCCACGAGCTGGACGCACCACTAGGTTGGTCGGGCCGCTTATGGAGCCACACAAGGTGCACCTTCAATACCTCAGGCCACGGCTACTGTGCCATGGGGATTGTGGGCCCAGGCCGGTGGGGTGCTGCTTATTATCCTAGTGGAATTCACACCCACGACGACACCAAGGATTTCAACGATGTAGACAACATGTACAGAGGTGCAAAACGACTTCGTATAGATGTCAAACTGAAATGAAAAGGGTAGATGAATGTCTAGGCTAACCTATTTCAAAAAGGAACATCTTCACTAATTAATCATGAAATTAATATTCATATTATAAATATATAATATCAAAAATAAAAAATAAAAATAACTTTATAAAAAATTTTTATTATTATTATAACAATAATTATTATTATAATTATATTAATATAATAATAAATTAATAAATTATTTATAATCATAAAAAATAATGATTGTTATTAATATTTATTATTATATTATTATATTTTTATGTAATTAAATTTATTATTTTATTACTAATATGTATTAATAAGATTAATTAAAATTATTTAATAATATAATATTTTAAAAAAAATTAAGATAATTTTTTAAAATTTAATTAATCTTTTTAATAAGTAAATCAGGAATTTATTAAAAACTTAAAGATTAATATTATAAACCTATCAATAATATTACACCTTAGGAATATAAACCCTTAGATTAATAAATCCAAGGGATTGATATTATAAACCCACAAGAATAATAAACCCAAGGGATTGATATTATAAACCCACAAGAATATAAACCCAAGGGATTAACACTAGAAACTTAAGGGATTATAAACCAAAGGGAACAATATTACAACGAACAGATTAATATTTTAAACCCAAGGTATATAAACCGTAAGATAAATATTGTAAACCCTAGAATTAACATTGTTGACCATGATTGATTTTCATATTGAGACAATCTTTGTCACAATACGACATTGCACCATGGTTGATCATGATTGTTTTTCATATGCAGACAATATTTATCACAATGCAATGTTGGATCATGGTTTATTTTCATATTGAGAAACTCTTTGTCACAATGTGATGTTGGACCATAATTGACTATGATTATAAACCCAGGGGATTTATATTAGACCCAAAAATTGATATTATAAATCCTAGGAATAATAATATTTAGATTAATAAACCTAAGGGATTGAAATTATAAACCAAAAGAAATAATAAAAGAAGGAGATTAATATTAAAAACCCAAGGGATAAATATTATAAACCCAAGATATATAAAACCTAAGAAAAATATTATAAACCATGAAATAAACATGGTTGACCATGGTTGATTTTCATATTGAGACAGTCTTTGTCACAATGTGACATTGGATTGTGGTTTACAAACCCAAGAGATTAATATTATAAACCCAAGGGATTAATATTATAAACCCAAGTAATAATAAACCTTAGGATTAATATTGAACCCTAGGATTAATATTATAAACCCAAGGGATTAAAAACCCTAGAATTAATATTACAAAGCCTATGATTATAAACCCTAAACCTAATATTATAAACTAGAATATTAAACCGTAATGTATTCAATATTGCAATGCGACATTGATTAAATTGCAATATAATGTATAATTTTGATAATGATTGTAACGTTTCTTATTGCATTGGGAAGATTCTTATCACAATGTTATGTTGGATAGATTTTTGTACCTAAGATATAATAAACTCAAGTGATTAATATTATAAATCCAAAGGTTTAATAAATCCAAGGGATTATTAATATTATCAATCCAAGGGATTAATATTAAACACCAAGATTTATATTATAAACCCTAGGATTAATATTAAACCCTAGGAATATAAATCATAATATTAATAATATAAATCCAAGGGATTATAAACCCAAGAGATTGATATTAAACCCTAAGATTAATATATCAAACCCAAGATTAATATTATAAACCCTAATATATTACTATACATATTAGTTATTAATATTATAAATCTAAGGAACTATTGGAATTATAAACCAAATGGATTGATAAACGTAAGGGACTAATAATATTATAAACTCAAGAGATTAATAAACCCAAAGGATTAATATTATAAACCCAACATATAACAAATCCAAGTCAATAATATTAAACCTCAATATTTATATTATAAACCCAAGTCCCTAGGATTAATATTATAAACCCTAAACCCAATATAATAAATGAGAATAAACCCTAAATCATAAAGCAACATTATAAACCAGAATATTAAACCCTAATTTATTCAATGTCACATTGTGACATTGAATAAATTGCAACGTATTGTATCATTGTCACACTACTTGTCACATTGTGATGATGCTTATCAAACTGCGATGTCAAATAGATTTTGGTACCATTCTAATGTCAAAATATTAAACCCTAATATTAAACCAAATATTATAAAATTTGACATTATAAACTCTAAGATTCATACTAGAACTGTATGATTAATATTGCAAATCCTACGATAAATATTATGAATTGTAGGATAAATATTATAAAGGTTAAGATTAATATTATAAAACCTTGCATTAATATTACAACTCCCAAGATTATAAAATCCAATATTAGATCCTAGTATTAAACCCAATATTATAAACCCCAAGGGATTAATATTGAAAACTAATATTATAAAAGGGATTAATAAACTCAAATGAATAATATTATAAACCCAATGCAGTAATATTAAACCCTAGGATTTATATTATAAACCCAAGGGATTACAAACTCTATGATTAATATTATAAACACTGTGATTATAAACCCCAAATCCCAAACACAATATTATAAACAAGAATAATAAACCTTAATTTATTTATTGTTGCAGTGTGACATTGAATAAATTGCAATGTAATGTATCATTGTGACAATGATTATCACATTGCTTTCTGTATTGCAATGATGCTTGTCAAACTACAATGTTAGATAGATTTATGTACCATACCAATGTCACAATATTAAACCCTAATAATATTAAACCATAAGATTTATATTATAAACCCTAAGATTAATATTAAAAACCTTAATATTTTAAACCCTAAATCCAATATTATAAACCAGAATAAACCCTAAACCCAAAACCCAATATTATAAATTGGAATATTAAACCATAATTTATTCAATGTCGCAATCCGACATTAAATAAATTGAAATGTAATGTATCATTGTGAGAATGCTTGTCGTGCTTCTTGTCGCATTGCGATGATGCTTATCACATGACAATGTTGCTTGTCACACTGCGACATTGCTTTTCCCATGGTTGACCACGGTGATCATGGTTGAACATGGTTGGTTATAGTTGACATTAATTGACGATAATGACCATGACTGACCATATCCAACCATGTTTGAGCATATTAAAGCATGGTAGAGCATCAAATGTTCTAGTTTTTCTTTGGTTGATCAAATGTGACCATGGTTGATCAAGGTTTACCATATTCAACCACATAGACCTTGATCATTGTTGACCATGGCTGTGACTATGGTTGACCAAAGATGACGACAAGATTGTGACCATGGTTATGACTATGATTGACCAAAGATGACCATGGTTGACCTAACTTTTCCATGGTTGAACATGATTGGTCATGGACACAAGGGATTATAAACCCCGGGATTAATATTATAAACACTATGATTATAAACACTATATAAAATATTATAAACCAAAATAAATCCTAAACCCTAAAACTAATATTATAGACTTGAATACTAAACCCAATTTATTTAATATCACAATGTGACATTGAGTAAATTGCAATGTAATGTGTCATTGTGACAATGGTTGTCACATTGTGACACTGCTTGTCAAACTGTGATGTTGGACATATTTTTGTACCATTCCAATGTAACAATATTAAACCCTAATAATATTAAACCATAAAATTTATACTATAAATATAAGAGATTATAAACCCTAGGATTAATATTATAAATGAAAATATTAAACAATAATTTATTCAATGTCACAATGTGACATTGAATAAATTGTAATGTAATGTATCATTGTGACGATGATTGTCATGTTGCTTGATGCTTGCCACACAACAACATTGCTTGTCACACTGTGATGTTTCTTGTCCCATGGTTGACCACAGCTGACCATAGTTGATCATGGTTGACATTGATTGACCATACTTAACCATGACTGACCATATCCAACCATGGTTGACCATATTCAACCAAGGTAGAGCTTAGAATGTTCTAGGTTTGCTTTGGTTGACGAAGGATGACCATGGTTATGACTATGGTTGCCCAAAGATGGCCACAAGATTGTGACCATGGTTGTGGCTATGATTGACCAAAGATGACCATTAGTGACCATGGTTGACCAAGGTTTTCTATGGTTGAACATGATTGGCTGTGATTTGATATATTTGGGCATGGTCAACTATAATTTTCTATGATAGAGTATGGTTGTCCATTTTTACAATGGTTGACCACGTTGAACCATACAGAGCTTGGTTTACGATGTTTGACCATTAGGCATGGGTAAAGAAATAGGTTTCCTGGGTTAAAAGGGATGAGCGTGGTTGACCAAGGTTAACCATGGTTGACTATAGTTAACAATGCTTGTACATCATTGAGCATGAGTGATAATGATATTAAAAATATTAATGTTAATATCATTAATACTATCATTAATAATTTTTGAATTATCAATTAATATTATAATATCATTATTAGTATAGATTTCCTAGATTTAATTTTTATTAATTACTTATTATTTATTGAATTATAATAATTAATATATTATATCGACCACGTTAATTTTTAATTATATCGTATTGTAAATATTTTTTTATAATATTTTATTTAATTAATGTGATTAATATAATAGTTGTTATGTAAACAACAATAAGCTAACCATTTAAAAATTATTTGATTAACATAATAATAATAAAATAATAATAAAATAATATTATTATTATTTTATATTATGACATATATCAATATTCATGTTTATGATTAAATTAATGTTATATAATAATTAATATTAATGTTATATAATATTAATATAATATTAATAATATTTAAAGATGATCATGATTGACCATAGTTGATCTAGGTTTGTCATGGTTGAGCATGATTGCCCATGGTTTGATATATTTCAGCATGTTGATCATAATTTTCGATGATAGAATATATTTGTCTAATTTTACAATGTTTGACCACGTTCAACCATAGAGAGCTTGGTGACCATGTTTGACCATTCTAACCTTGGTTGATCCTCGTTGGAAAATATAGTTACAACAAATAATATCATTATTAATACATAATTTTTAGATTTAAGTTTTTGAATTTAGGCTTCTGTGATCCATTTCAAGTTTATTTAGAAGAGTTTTCAGCGAAAATCACATCAAAATTTATTTGACGATGTGTTTCAAACTAGCAAGTGTGGTTCATCATCAAGACAAGGTGAAGAACCAGATCATGGCTATAAGTTAAATAGAGAGAAAAAATCATTCAACGTCTAGAGAAAACAAATTTTATTGACCAAGGAAATGGCTACAATGGACTAGTTCTTGCTACTATTGCCCAATCCATTGTAGCCATTTCCTTGGTCAATAGTAGCTGTTTTTTCTAGCCATTGAATGATATGTCCTCTCTATTTAACTTGTAGCCATGATCTGGTTCTTCATCTTGTCCTGACAATGAACCACACTTCTTGGTTTGAAACGTGTTGACAAATGAATTTAGATGTGATCTTCGCCTAAAACACTTCTCAATAAATTATTTTTGTTAATGATTATTACAGAATAAATATTATAATATTATTTATAAAATAATGCTAATTCTATTTATATTAATATTGTTTTTTTTTTTACAGAAATGGGTAGTGGATATATTAGAAACTTGGCCTTAATGCCAAAAAGCGGATTACAAAAAGTGAGTCTAAATCCTTAATTGTCGAACAACCTTGCAAGACCATGATAATTATTTTTAGCTCACATCTCTTCTTAGCTGCTACTATGTGGTCAATTTCAGAGATTTTCCCAAGCTTTTGGATACAAACAAACCGATTTAACAGAAGGAAATAAAACATGACAATTTTCTAAATTATGGAATTGGTTCCCATATTTCCTGTCCACCTTTGAGTAGGGCACCAGCCGTAAGAAGGGCTGCTTTGTTAGCTTCAATGTCTGCCTCCTTATTATTGGCTCTCAACAGATGATAGAAATTCAAGTTCTGGAAAGGGTCTCCAAGATCTGAAATTCTGTGAATCAGCCTTGCTAGCCTTAAGTCCATTGGCTTAGAATGAGTCACCATAGTGTTAATAATAACCTGAGAGTCTCCAATAACATTAGCCTCTCTGATGTTCAACACCTTCAAAGTCTTGAGTCCTTGAAAAAGAGCCAAAGCCTCAACTTGAATGTTGGAAGTGATGCCCAAACCTCAGGCGAAACTGTGAATCCTAAAACCAGTTGGATTCAAAATAACTCCTCCAACACCATCTCTTCCAGGATTTTCCTTTGCAACCCCATCAAAAAATAGAGAGTGCCTCTGATGGTTTGCAATCCATCCCTGGAACTCTTTTGCTATAGCCCTTATTTGCCAAACTTTTGGGAGGGAGATACTCTTGTCAAATTTTGGAACTGAAGATCGAGAGAAGATCCCCAATTTTTATCTTGCTGGGTGAGATTTAAATAATCTTTGTGGTCTCTCAGGCACTCTTTTAACTGACATTTGATTTTAAAAACCACTAACTTGACATCCTGCTCGCAGTTTCTAAAAATCCTCTTGTTTCGCTCAAGCCAGATCTGCCAGCAGGTAATTTTAGGGAGAATAATGCAAGCAGCTCTAACAATTTTGTTTTTTGGAGGATGACCAGGGTACCTTTGTAGCCATTTGACAAAAAAATCAGTAGTGGAGGAAGGCAATGCGAAGCTGGAACTCAAAGTTTCTAGCAGCGCGATCCAGATCTGCAATGTAAAGGTACATTCAAGCATCAAATGAGAAACACTTTCCTAATTTACCTTACAAAGTCTGCACCTTGAAGGGCCTTGAAAGCCACGCTTCTGAAGATTATCGTCTTTCAAGATTTTGGAATGGCATAACAGCCAAATGAAAAAATCGTTTTTTTTTTGCGTGAGGGATAATGCCATATCCCTTTCCATGGCTTTGGATTCATGGCCACATGGGGGCACTCAAACAGCTTGGCGTATCCCTGAGCAATGGAATAACTACCAGCCTGCACACCCCAACCTCTTGAATCCCTACTTTGAAATCCACATTGGAGCCAATCTGTGAAGCTTGGAGAGAAGTTCCTCGCATTCCATAGACAAATCTGGGGGCGTTTCAAGTTTCCAGCTAGCCCAACATGAATCCTACCAGACTGATATATCCCATAGGGAATGAATTCCAGCATCATTCATCTAATTACGCAATGTTTGGAGAGAGCGACAGTCTCCCAGCGGCTCATTGTTCATAATTCTTTCTGTCCAAAGGTTGATCCTTTTTCCATTGCCGAGGACCCAGTAGGCATGAGTATTTATAAGCGGACAGGATTTGGAACAGAGCTTCTAGAAGGGCGTATTCAGAAGTGGTAGAATATGGTCTAGACAGTGGGAGTGCTTGCCCTTAAAGTATTTTTTCCAAAGAGCTAGATGAGCCCAGCCAGGGTTAGGAGCAATAATTCTCCAGATGAACTTAGCTCCCATAGTGATATTTTGATATCCAAGATTTTTGAAGTTCAAGCCTCCTTCCAAGAGCGGTTTGGAGATGGAATCCCAGTTGACTAACAAAAACTTTTTCTCATTTTTCTTGCCCCCTTCCAAAAAAATTTCCGAATGATCTCCTCCATTTTTCTGAGGATGCCAAAGGGAGAAAGAAGAAAATAAAACTTAGATAAGGGAAGACTATTCAGGACTGATTTAATAAGGACAGACTTACCAGCAGTGTTGAGCCAAGAAAAGTCCAGGAAAGCAACTTGTTCTTGAATTTCTCTAGTTGGGGGAGCTAATCTCTACTGAAGGCTCTTTTAAGAAATACAGGAAGGCCTAGATACTTGAAGGAAGTCCAGTTTGAAGAGGCTGTGAAACCAAAGGATCTGGAAATGGAATTGAGCATGCTGGAAGTGGTGTTCCAGTAATAGATATGGAATTTTCTATTGTTTAGACTGCTTCCCGAAATCATACAAAACTCATCCATGACTCCTTTAAATCTGGAGGCTATAAGCACAGAAGCAGCTCACAATAACAAGGCGTCATTTGCAAAGAGGGCATGTTTAATGTTTTTAACACCTCTTGCTATGCAAAGCCTAGCAATTTCCTGGTCCATCATTTTTTTTTATAAATAGAAGCTCAGGACAGAGGCTTGAAGAATGAATAGAAGGGGTGAGAGAGGTCACCCCTGCCTGAGCCCTCTCGTGGCTTTGAAAAAGTCAGCAGCTCTACCGTTTACTAATGGAGCAATCCAAGGCTCCGAAATGCAAGCCCGAATCCAATTTATAAATTTCTCCCCAAATCCAAATTTGTGTAAGACTTTCAGTAGAAAACTATGCTCGAATCTATCAAAAGGATTTGCTAGATCGAGCTTGAAAACCATACCTTTTTCTTTGTGACTCAAACTTGAGTGGATTGCCTCTTGGACCAGCATGAAATTGTCCACTAACTATCTCCCTTAAATGAATCCTCCTTGGCTTTTCGGAATGAATTTGGGGAGGATGAGCTTAAGTCTATTAGCGATGACTTTAGTGATCAATTTGTAACCAATATTACATAGCAAAGTCGGTTGAAACCGGTTGAAGGTGTTGTCTGCTTTCTCTTTGGGGATGAGAGCAAGAAAAGCAGAGTTCGTACTGCCTTCTATTTTCTGGCAAGCTTGGGACTTAATAACCATTTCGTATAGATATTTTTCCACGATCGACCAGCAAGATTGGAGGAATCTGGCTGTGAATCCATCCAACCCAGGGGCTTTGTCTGGGTCCATGGTGAAGAGGGCATCCTTGAATTCATTCTTAGTGACTTTAGCTTCAAGAAGGTGGTTCATTTCAACAGTAATCAAGGAGGGAACCATGTCAATCATATCAGAGATTTGGTCCAGATTTATATCTTCACTATACAGGCTTTTAAAGTGAAGGGAGGCACCTTTTTTTATTCTTGCATTGTCTTTGTGAGTAATAGTTCCATCTTTGATTTCAGAAATGGAAGTGGTATATTTTCTTGCTTGAGCTTGTTTATGGAAGAAGGAAGAGCTCCTGTCCCCTAATTTAAGCCAGGGGCTGCGTGAGTTAAGTCTCCAATACTCTTATTCTGCTATAAAAGGCTTGTGGTCGTTTTCCTGGAGCTAGGCTTCTTTGTCTAGAATCTCTTTAGTTATGTCAGCTGTTTCAGCTTGGAGGTGATGATTTTCCAGAATGCATTGGAGATTTTTTCTTTCATTTACTGGATTGGGTTGAGTTTTGGCCCAGATTGTTAAAGCCCTTTTCACTCTTCTGAGCTTCTCCTCCCAAACAAAAAAGGGGAGCCTTTGGCTGGTTGTATCCAGATGCCCTTAACTAATTGCATGAAGTTTGATTCCTTAGCCTACAGTTGGCTAAATCTAAAGGGAATTGGACCTATCTCAAGCTGAAACACTAGTTCCAGCTTGATGGGTTTATGATTCGAAGTGCTACATGGGAGGATATGAACTCTAGCCTCTAATCCAAGCAGAAGAAAAGAGCTTTGAAGTAATAATCTATCCAATCTGGCAACAATGTGGCCATGGACAATTCTTTTATTATTCCAAGTGTACTTACCAGAGATTGGCTTGATGTCCAGTAGGTCCCAGTCCTGCATAAGGTCCTCTACCCATTCCCTTGCCGAATCTCAAACAATGTTGCCTCCTCTCTTGTCTGCTGATAAGAGAGTGAGGTTAAGATCTCCTGCTATGATGATATTATCGAGGTTAATGAGATCTACTTGGGTTCGTATGGAGTCCCAGCAGGCCTTTTTTTCCACAGCGTTCACGGGGATGTACACGTTGAAGAGACTGATGATCTATTTTGCATATAAGTGCTACAATTTTAAAAATAGCCAGTGAGTATTGATGGTCTCAGAAATGACTGAGAATTTACTAGCGTTCCAAAGAGTGCCCAGCCCACCGGAAGCCCCTCGGGCTGAGATTGCTTTCGCCTCACATTTGTTCCAGAGTTTCTTACTTGCCTGAAGGAAGATAGAGTCTTCCAGTTTGGTCTCCTGGATGAGAAGTATCCTTTCTCCAAAAGGATGCGGCGCCCAGATAGACATGCCCTTGACCGAGGCCTCGGGTGCAAATTGCGTTCAAAAACTTGATGATTCACGGGATTCTGCAATTCACACTAAGTATATATTAATATTGTTATTGTGTTTAATAATATTGATATTATTATTATTATTTTATATTAAATATTGTAATTAATCTTAATTTATTATGTTAATAATATTAAATACATAATTTTTTAATAATTATATATTATTTAATAATAATTCCTTATCTAGATATTATGAATATTATTTATTAATGTATTATCAATAATATTATATTAACAATATATTAATAAATCTTATATTAACAATATTATTTATATTATATTGATGATGATATTTATAAATATTAATAATTATTTAATGTCTATTATATATATATATATTAATATATATATAGTATATATTAATATATATATATATATATAATATTAACAATTTCGGCTGTTGATTGTATTCAAAAAAAGAAAGGGAGTCTAAGCTCCGACATTACATGAGTTGGGCTCATAGAAAGAGCATGCAACTGTATTACATTTAAGCATTCAGCTGAATTGCTTCCCTTTTTGTTTTCAACTTGAGGGGCACTAACACAGGTATAGATTTGGACGAACTGGAACAAAAGTAAACAAGTTTTACATATCATCTAATCTTTGCTTATGAAACTGATCTGGCGAGCAGGGGAGTCCTCCGGGCAACTGTCAGCTTCTGCAATCTTAACGCTAGAGATATTGGAGCTGGGGGTGTTAATCTTTCCCATGTAGAAGAGAGAAGGCAGTTTTTGATAATGCTGAAGAGGTAGCTGAATATGGGAGCGCAAGCCAACAGGAGGAGGGCGAGCAAGGATGGATAGGGGAGTTGCGATTGAGGACAAGGAAGACGCGTCTCAGGATATCTATCCAACAAGTTGATAGGTATGGAGGATAGGATCACATGAAAGGAGGTTGGGCAGTCATGAATTTTACAAGAGTTGTAATAATTCAAGGAGACAGTGGGCTCAGAAAGGAGGTTTAAGAGGATTTCCGGCAGCGAATGACAAAGAGCCTCAGAATTGTTGTAAATTTGATCAGAATACGCATTGTAAAAGTCACAGGTCTTTGGATCTGGGATATTTGAGTTAATCATGGAAATCAAGGAAGGAATTGGTACGAGTCCTCATTATTACAGAGGAGACTTCCTTTTGGTCGAGTGCAAGCTTGATTGGCACGTTTGTTAGCTTTTTGGTTGATGTAACAGAGGATGTGGTAAAGTTGAAAGTCATGCGCTTGATTGATCCAGACTTGACATCTGCTAATGGTTTGCCGCAAGAAGATATTAGAGGCTGCCCTCTTGCTAGTCATTAAATTTATAATGATGGCAGAATCGCCGAAGATCATGGCTTTCTGGATTCCCTGAGCTTGCAATTGCAGAATACCTTGGTAGAGAGCCAGAGCCTCAGCTCTGTTATTTGAGAGAATCCCTAGTCCCCATTCAGAGAATACTAAGGGCTCACCATTGGGTTTGTAGATGACGCCCCCTGCTCCCGCAGCTCCTGGGTTTGATTTGGAGGCGCCATCGAAGAACAAGGAGTGGGTGTTGTTGGAGCGAAGCTAGTTGTTGAAGTCATCTTGTTTTAGTCGAATTTTCCATCTGTGGGTGTGAGAGCTTCCTAGGTTGTTGTAGGTTTTCATAGCTGGAGGGATGTTATGCCTGTCTATAAAACTCCCTATGAATTCTCTTTCCTCTGTCCAAAGACTTGTTATATCCATTTTTTTTGTGATCTTGAATGCAATGGTTTCGATTGCCAGGCTTTTGGCCTTGTTACATAAATGCCTGATTGATGTCTCTTTGTCTTTGAATATCTTGCTGTTCTGATCTAGCTAGATCCTCCATAAAATGGTTAGAGGAAGGGCATCCCACACTCACTTAGCAAGGTTATTTTTCATGGATTGCCAGGGGT
Source organism: Pinus taeda (assembly GCA_000404065.3). Lineage (NCBI taxonomy): Eukaryota > Viridiplantae > Streptophyta > Pinopsida > Pinales > Pinaceae > Pinus > Pinus taeda. The sequence continues at coordinate 136,088 of APFE031397524.1, read as the reverse complement.
AATTTTTTTCCAGGTGTTGTGAACTTCTTCAATGGATAGCTGGGACTTCCAGAAGAGAGACACAGAAAGACTAATGTTGTTCCAACAAGAATATGCAAAGGGGCAAGAGATAAATAGATGCTGAATAGTCTCCTTTGCTTCTTGGCAATTAGGGCACCTGGAAGGGCTAGCAATGCCTCTATTTTTAAGATTCTCTGCAGTGAGATTTTTCCCTTTTAAAAGGGTCCACATGAAAAATTTCACCTTGGGAATTTCTTCTGCTTTCCACACTGTTTTTCTATGAAGCCATGCTAGAGTCGGGTAGTCTTTATTACATAAATAGTCATAACCCGCTTGTGTTGAATAGCTGGTGCTAGTGGGGTCCCATTTGAATGCTTCCTTATCATTTTTTATAATGGGTGCTATGCTGTGGAGGTGTTGCAGAATTTGTCGAAAGTCTCTTTGAGGTGTTGAGGGATGGGAGGAAAATTCCATTGCTTCCAAGCATGGGTTATTGCATCCCATTGAGAAATTTGTTCCAGGTTGCAAATTCCTTTGCTTTAGAGAAAAAATATTATTGTAGCCACACCTAGGAGACTATTGAGAGGCAGATTTCCCCATTATTTTGTCAGCGTTGATATTGATTTCCTTGCCTCCTCTAGGCACCTTGCAGATGTTTTGAGCCATAAAGGGGATGGCTTTTTTACACAGTTTCCAAATCTTTATGCAGTTTTGGTTGGTTTCGGTTGGATATTTCAACTGTGAGAAGTTGTTGCCATGGTTGACTGATGTATTTAGCCTCCAAAACATTTTTCCACCAGGCTGATTGCCCTTCAATTAATCTCCAGACTAATTTCCCGCTAAAGGCTAAATTTGTGAGAGAGGGAGACCAAAATCCAAGACCTCCTTTCTCTTGGCTTTGGATGACTTGTTTCCATCCTACCAAATTGAATTTTTTCCTCTCATTTCCCCCCCTGCTAAAGGAAGAATCTGAGAATACTATCCATTTTGCTGAGGAAGGAAGCTGGAGCTTGTGTAAGTAAAAATTGATAAAGGGGAAGAGAGGAAAGGCCCGATTTGAGGAGCACCAGTCTACCCGCTGGGTTGAGCCAAGAAGTTCCCCATTTTTAGACTTTCCTTTTCATTTTATCTAGAGTTGTTTCCCAAACATCTACCCTTGTTTTCCCTATACTTACAGGCATTCCCAGGTAGCTAAAGTAACCCCAATATAACTTGCAAGGAACACCAAAAATGTTGGCAATGCTTTGGAGCTTGTGAGCTGAGGCATTCCATCCATAAATACAAATTTTGAGGTTATTAATCAGTCCCCCTAGGTATCTCATGAATTTGTCTAGTAAGGATTTGAATATTCAAGCTATGATTGTGGTTGCCCCTCCTAGCAGCAGGGTATCATCAACAAATTGGGAGTGATTTATGTTTTTCACTCCATCTTCAAACTTAATACTAGTGATGAGTCCTGCCTGACGCTTATGGTCAAGAGCACAACTGAAGGACTCTGCCATTAAGAGAAAAAGGTAGGGTGATAAAGGACATCCTTGCGGTAGTCCTCTTGAGGAACGAAAGGAAGGCCCAGGTCTGCCATTGATAAGAGGAACGATCTAAGGCCCAGAGATACAAGTTCTTATAATTTCAATAAAAGAAGAGGAGAAGCCCATTTTCTGAAGGACAAAAAATAGAAAAGAATATCTTACCCTATCAAAGGCATTAGCCAAATCCAATTTCAAAATGAAGCCTTTTTCATTCCTCGAATGGCTTGAATGAATGGCTTCCTGTACTAAGAGGATAGAGTCTGAGGTTTTCCTGTTAGCCATAAAGCCTCCTTGGTTTTCAGAAATTAACATTGGCAGGAGAGGTTTGAGACGAGAAGCAAGGACTTTTGTGAAGATTTTGTAGGAAGAATTACATAATGATATTGGTCTAAAGCGGGTAAAATTGGAAGGGCGGTTCTCCTTTGGAATGAGAGCCAGATGTGTTGAGTTTGTGAATCCTCCTATTTTGTTTTTCCTCTGTATCCATTTGAAATATTTGTTGAGGTCCTTTTTAATCATTTCCCAATAATCTTTGTAAAAACATATAGAGAAGCCATCCGGACCTGGTGCCTTGTCTGGCTGGAGGCACCAAATTGCTTCCTTGATTTCTTCCTCTTTTATTTCTTTTGTCCACCTTTCATTTAATTCAGCTGTAATCTTAGTTGGCAGATGATGCAAGAGGTCAGCATAGTTTTCTTCCTCTCCTATTTCTATTAAGAGCTCTTTGAAATGGTCTGAGGTAGCGCTTTTGATGGCTGTCTGATCACTATGCTGAGTTCCTGCATTGTCTATGATGGCTGTTATATTGTTCCTTATTTGCCGAACAGTGGCCTGTTTATGGTAGAAGGCCGTGTTCTTATCTCCACTTTTCAGCCACATCTGTCTAGATTTCATACGCCATTTTTCTTCTTCTTCCCTTCTAATGCTGCTTAGCTGGTTGTAAATGTTTTCTTCTTGAATCTTTTCAGCTTGTTGATATTCTTGCTTTTCTATTGCAGAGTGAAGGTCTTCAATTTTGGCTTTCACCTCTCTTTGCTTTTCTTCTGACTCTTTGTACTGCATTTTAGACCAATTCTTGAGCCCATTTTTTTCATTTTTTAGTTTGCTTTCCCATATAAAGCATGGAGATCCCTCAACATGCTGACGCCATGTTTATTGGACCAGCTCTTTGACTCTTTGATAGTCATTCCATACATGATTGTATTTAAAGGGAAGTGGGCCCTTTAATGTTAAAATATTACTAATATTAAAATATTATATTATGAATTCAAAAAAAATATAATATTAATTTTTTGGATTTATTAATATCTTGCGTTTATAATATTAC
>APFE031397524.1:87596-115598 GCA_000404065.3 Pinus taeda | reverse complement strand
TAAAATATGGACAGACATCAAGATTCTGCAACCTCAAAACTACCTACCCAGCCTAGTTACCTAACATTTTTTCTTCTTTTGGTTTGGGTGCACTTAGACTTGCAGACCCAGCATTTCAATTTTTCTTTTTTATGCTTTTCTATCTACAAGTTACCCTTATTTCATCCAAGGGAACAGATTAAGCAGTTGGGCTCCTTTGTTTCTCTACCTATCTAATAATCTGCCAAGGTTAAGCTGTTTGGACAGATTTTCATTCTCTATATTCTAAAACAGGAAATTGAAATCTAGGGAGACCAAGATTAAGCTGTTTGGACCTCCCTTTAGCTGAAATTTGTACAAAATTGGAATAACTTCTCAAGATTTGGAAAGCAGTTAGATGAACTCTGAGTAGCCTTCTTTGCTTGGTGACTGTTTAGCAAATATGGAGCATTGCAACGTGCAAAGTATGACATATTTGGTTTGTAAAATGTCAATCATGAAATATGAGTAACTTGCTGCAGCAGGAGGCTAACAGAAAGTTTTAAGACACTCAAAGCCATGGTGGAAGAGATGTATCTGGAGTTTAAGAAGGGTCGAGGTGAAATCACTGCAACACACAAACCAAACAAAGGAGCAGAGGAACCTTTTCTAGTTGACGCTCCAGAAGGCAAAAGGAAAGGGGAAATAACTCCTCCACCATCTCCTCCATCAACACCTTCATCATCCTCATCATCTTTTTCGCATAACACTAGCTCTTCTAAGAAGAAGAAGAAAACTTCCTTAATCAAATTAGATGTGAAATTTGATTTTCCAATTTGTGATGGAGAAATCAATGTAGAAAAGCTAGATAATTGGATAAGAAAAATTGATGTATATTGCAGGGTACAAAGCATTGATTTAGAAAGGAAGAAGATTCACCTGGCTAGCCTTCGACTTGGAGGAACTACACTAGTATGGTGGGAAGACAAGACACAAGCTGATCTACAAAAACATGGTAAAATCATTTCTACCTGGAATGAATTTGTTTCTGCCATCAAAAAGAAATTCTATCCTTTAGCTTACATGCAGCAGGTAATGATGAGTTGGCAAACTCTTCATCAATTGAAGGGTCAAAGTGTACAGAGTTATACTCAGGAATTCAGGAAAAGAGCTTTAACTCTAGGTATATCATTAGATTCACGTGAGACTTTATTGAAGTATATAGGTGGTCTTCGTAGCTATTTAAAGAATACTATTCTCATGTTTAATCACACTAGCTTAGATGATGTATCAGTTCAAGGCACACATCTGGAAGCTAGAGGTAAGAATGTAAACCCAGAGGTTGGGAAATCATCTAAATATTATGTAGGCAAGAATAAGGAAAAGAAGAAACTGAAATGGAAGGAGAGGAAAGAAAACACTATAAAGAAGGATAAACTTTCATGCACTCATTGTCCGATAGAAGGACATGATGAGGCACATTGCTGGTCTTTGTATCCAAAACGGAAAACTAAGAAGTTCGGTGTAAAGTAGAGAAAGAATGTTGCTGCTATTCAGCAGGACTTGGGATCAGATTCAAGCGATGAAACAATAGTAACAACGACAGGTATTAAAGGTAAATATTTTGAAGCATCCACGAGTAATTCTTCACAATGTGATGAGAATGAAAATAATGAGAGGGAAAGAAATGAGCTTTTTCGTATTAGAGTAATTTCCAAGCACAATAAGATTGATACTTTATTTGATAGTGGATCACAAGTAAATTTGATTTCTGAAAACAATTGTAAAGAAGTTGGGATTACAAACAAAACCTCATGAGAAGCCATATCCATTAGGTTGGGTGTGTGATAAAACAAAGCTACAAGTAACAAGACAATGTAAACTTAGGTTTGTTATTGGATCAACATTTGTAGATGAGGTTGAGTTAGATATAGTTCCATTGGATATATGTGGTATTGTTTGGGAAGTCCATGCTTGTATGATAGGAAAGTTATTTTCTATAGAGTTGAGAATAAGTATCAACTCACTAAAAATGGAATAGAATACATTGTAAGAGTTCATAAACTCAAAGGTAACTATTCTCTCATAAACTCAGGGTAGATGAAAAGAATTGTGAATTCAAGTAATCAATTTTTACTAATGGTTGTAAAGGCAAAGGATCCTGAAAAATCCCATGCATTTGAAGGTTGTGATTCTAAACAAAAATCTGATTTAGTTAAAGTTGTTTCATAGTATGATGTTCTATTTCAAGGACCTAAAGGTTTGCCACCCAAGCGAGAAATAGTACATGATATTTATTTACAACAAGATGCTCCATCACCTAACATTGGAATGTACAAGTTATCAACTTTAGAGAATGCAAAGATAAAGAAGAAGGTACAAGAGTTGCTCAATAAAGGGTTCATACGACCAAGCACATCACCATGTGGATCTCCAATTGTGCTGGTGAGAAAGAAAGATGGTTCGTGGAGAATGTACATTGATTATAGAGCACTAAATAAAATAACGATCAAGAATCGTAATCCTCTTCCTCATATTGATGATTTATTAGATCAATTGAAAGAGGCAGTTTACTTTTCTAAGTTAGACTTGCGAAGTGGTTATCATCAGGTAATAGTTGCAGAACAAGATGCATGTAAGACTACTTTCAAGACAAAGCAAGGACTTTATGAATGGTTGGTTATGCCTTTTGGCTTAACTAAAGCTCCTTCTACATTTATGAGAGTTATGAATGATGTACTCAGACCATTTATTGATGACTTTGTAATTGTTTATTTTGATGACATTCTTGTTTTTAGTAAGACATGGGAAGACCATGTAAAGCATGTGAAGCAGACTTTAGATGTTTTAAAAAGAGAAAATCTCTATGTAAAACTGTCAAAATGTGAATTTTGTAGAACATATTTAAATTATTTGGGTTATATTGTAGGGGGTGGTGAATTGAAGATAGACCCCTCTAAGGTTGAAGCCATTGTGAACTAGCCTAAACCCAAATATGATACAGAGGTTAGGAGTTTCCTAGGGGCAACACAATACTGGAGAAAGTTTATTGCTAACTTTTCTTTGATTGCAGCTCTATTACATGCTTTAACAGGATTGAAATAGGTGTTTAAGTGGGGAGACAAACAATAGAAAGCCTTCGACAACTTAAAGAAAAAAATCAGTACAACACCATACTAGCACTGCCAGATCTTCAACATCCATTTGAGGTTGAGACTGATGCCAGTGACTATGCCATGGGGGAAGTGTTGATGCAACATGCAAAACCCATATGCTATCATTCTGAGGCATTTACTTCTATAGTAGTTAATTATCCCACATATGATAAAGAATTGTATGCATTAGTACAAAGTGTGAAAAAGTGGAAACATTACCTAATGGGTAAAGAAACAATCATACATATAGATCATCAACCACTTCAATATTTTCACTCACAAAATAAATTGCAACAATCAAGACATTATAGGTGGATGGGTTTTCTATAGCAATTTCATCTTGTCATCAGATATAAGAAGGGCATACACAATAAGGTTGTAGACATGTTATCAAGACCAATCATAAATGCATCTACTATACTTAAGCATAACTCAGTAATGCATGAAAGTTACATTGAACTATTTGCTCAAGATGTAGATTTTAGAGATGTATATGCAACTTTAAGACATCGCAAGCCAGTAGACGAATTGGATTATTATGTAAAGGACCAAATTTTATATCATTTGGGAAAGTTATGCATTCCAAAAACTGAAAGAGTTAACATAATCCGAGAAGCACATACCTCTCTCATATCAGGTCATTTTGGTGTAAGTAAAATAGTTGCACAATTGCAAAGGTTCTGTTATTGGCCAAGAATGCATGAGACAAATTCTATATATATATCAAAGGATGTACAATGTGTGCTACAAGCAAGCCCAATAATAGGATATTAGGCTTGTGCACTCCACTTCCAATTCCTTCTCGTCCTTGGGAAAGTGTTTCCATGGATTTTGTTGGGGAATTGCCAAAATCTAGGAAAGGTCATGATTATTTGTATGTTATTATGGATAGGTTCAGTAAAATGTGTATTTTGATACCATGTAACAAGTAGGTTACAGCTGAACAAATAACAAAGTTGTTCTTTCAGAATGTATGGGTTAATTTTGGGTTACCCACTTCTATTGTGTCTGATCGAGATTCTCGATTTGTTTGGAAGTTTTGGTCGAATCTATGGGAGTTAATGGACACTAGATTGAAGAAAAGCACAACATTTCATCCACAAATAGATGGTCAGACAGAAATGGTCAATAGGAGAGTGATCCAGTTGCTTAGAGGTTGTTGCAGCAAGCATCCCAAGCTTTGGGATGAGCATTTGTGTTATGTGCAGCATGCTTACAATCGTGCCAAGGACTCTTCTACTCGGAGATCTCCATTTGAGACTTGTTTTGGTTTTATACCAAAGTCTCCCTTGGATTTTGTCTTTGGTAAAGACATATCAGTTGATGGACACGGTGACGTGGACAAAGAAACCAAGTTCATTGAGCAAATCCAGGATATTCACCAGGCAGTACAGGAACAACTGGAAAGAATTCAAGCCAAGTACAAGGCAAGACATGACAAGCATCAAGCTGAACATGGTTTTCAAGTTGGTGATCAAGTCTGGTTGTACATCAGCAAAGATAGAATGCAAGGTGAAGGTAAGAAGCTAAAACCAATAAGGTATGGACCTTTCAAGATACTTGATAAAATTGGTGAAAATGCTTTACACCTTCATTGATTGAAGATCCTGAAGAGCAAAGTCAGTTGCCTTCTATTGGGGATTTGTTGCCTAAGTATCTCAATGAGTTACAGGAGGACATAGTTCTGGGTAGGAAGGTAAGAACTACGCGTCAAGGCAATGTTGGGTACCTGAGAGTGGGACTCAAAGGTTCAAAACCAAGCAAAGCACGATGGATAGAAGTTAGACAGGTGAAGGAGAAGTATCCTCACTTGCTTGAATGCTAAAACCAACTTTTGGTGGTCCAAAAGCTTTTCAGTGGGAAGGAATGATCCAAAATGGATCTTAAACCCTCTAAAAATGTACGTCTTCATATATATTAAATTATCATAAAATAGAGATTGTAGAGGAAAACACTAAGGAATGACGGAAAACAGAGTGAAGCAGAGCGTAAAGTCTCGTTACACAGGAGTTGTCGGATTGGACAGATCAACGGCCCAGATTAAATCGGGATATCACATCAGGAGAGGCCAATAGAGTATATCAGAGGTGTCCTTAAGGGAAATGTGACTGCGATCAGCGACTTAACATGGACTGTTGATCGAGTGCACATATCAATGGCGAAGATTACAGATATCACATCACAAATTCCTAAAGGGAGGACTTAACATAGGCGGAAGGCTTTCAGTGGACCCAAGGGAGTTATGAATTAAACAGCGAAGGATTTCAGTTCCATGATAAACAGTAATTTGGGCAGGCTACAGGCAGTAAGTGGTATTGGAAGGGATTCACCTGATTCCATACACTGGCTAACATGTAGTATGGTGCAAGAGAGATAAAACCACTCATTTCGGGTGGATTTTCCCGTGCAAGTGGGCTCCCTGAAACGACCGTCAATCATTGGATTAGAAATCAAGTGGTATCAGAGCTTTCGGTTTTGGTTTTGTTAATGTTAGAGATGCTTGTGCTAGATTTTGAATGCTGACTAGATTAAAGCTTAGATTAGGAGAAGGATAACTTGTTGAGGCTAATCCAGAGATTGGAAGAGTCTTTTCTCAGAGGAGAATGGCAGAAGAAGCTCCATTAGGATCAGAATCTCAATTTATAGAAATTTTTAAGACACTCCAGGCCATGGTGGAAGAGATGTATCTAGAGTTTAAGAAGGGTTGAGGTTAAAGCACTGCAATACACAAACCAAACAAAGGAGCAGAGGAACCTTTTCTAGTTGCCTCTCCAGAAGGCAAAAGGCAAGGGGAAATGCCTCCTCCACCATCTCCTCCATCATCACCTTCGTCATCCTCATCATCTTCTTCACATAGCACTAGCTCTTCTAAGAAGAAGAAGAAAACTTCCTTAATCAAATTAGATGTGAAGTTTGATTTGCCAATTTATGATGGAGAACTCAATGCAAAAAATCTAGATAATTGGATAAGACAAATTGATGTACATTGCAAGGTATAAAGCATTGATTTAGAAAGGCAGAAGATTCAGCTAGCTAGCCTTCGACTTGGAGGAACTGCACTAGTATGGTGGGAAGGCAAGACACAAGCTGATCTGTAAAAACATGGTAAAATCATTTCTACCTGGAATGAATTTGTTTTTGCCATAAAAAAAAAATTCTATCCTTTAACTTACATGCAGCAGGCAATGACGAGTTGGCAAACTCTTCATCAATTGAAGGGTCAAAGTGTACATAGTTATACTCAGGAACTCAGGAAAAGAGCTTTAACTCTAGGTATATCATTAGATTCACTTAAGACTTTATTGAAGTATATAGGTGGTCTTCATAGCTATTTAAAGCATACTATTCTCATGTTTAATCGCACTAGCTTAGATGATGTATCAGTTCAAGGAACAAATCTAGAAGCTAGAGGTAAGAATGTAAACCAAGAGGTTGGGAAATCATCTAAATATTTTGTACGAAAGAATAAGGAAAAGAAGAAACTGAAATGGAAGGAGAGGAAAGAAAACATTGTAAAGAAGGATAAAACTTCATACACTCATTGTCAGAAATAAGGACACGATGAGGCACACTGCTGGTCTTTGTATCCAGAATGGAAACCTAAGAAGTTTGGTGGAAAGGAGAGAAAGAATGCTGCTGCTATTCAACAGGACTTGGGATCATATTCAGGCAATGAAACAAAAGTTACAGCCACAGGTATTAAAGGTAAAGATTCTGAAGCATCCACAAGTAATTCTTCACAATATGTTGATAATGAAAATAATGAGAGGGAAAGAAATTAGCTTTTTCGTATTAGAGTAATTTCCAAGCACAATAAGATTGATACTTTATTTGATAGTGGATCACATGTAAAATTGATTTCTGAAACAATCGTAAAGAAGTTGGGATTACAAACAAAACCTCATGAGAAGCCATATCCATTAGGTTGGGTGTGTGATAAAACAAAGCTACAAGTAACGAGACAATGTAAACTTAGGTTTGCTATTGGATCAACATTTGTAGATGAGGTTGACTTAGATATAGTTCCATTGGATATATGTGGTATTGTTTTGGGAAGTCCATACTTGTATGATAGGAAAGTTATTTTCTATAGAGCTGAGAATAAGTATCAACTCCCTAAAAATGGAATAGAATAGATTGTAAGAGCTCTTAAACTCAAAGGTAACTATTCTCTCATAAACTCAGGGTAGACAAAAAGAATTGTGAATTCAAGCAAGCAATTTTTACTATGGTTGTAAAGGCAAAGGATCCTAAAAAATCCAATGCATTTGAAGGCTATGATTCTAAACAGAAAGTTGATTTAGTTAAAGTTGTTTCAGAGTATGATGTTCTATTTCAAGAACCTAAAGGTCTACCACCCAAGCGAGAAATAGTAGATGATATTTATTTACAACAAGATGCTCCATTACCTAACATTGGAATGTACAGGTTATCAACTTTAGAGAATGCAGAGATAAAGAAGCAGGTACAGGAGTTGCTTAATAAAGGGTTTATATGACCAAGCACGTCACCATGTGGATCTCCAATTGTGCCGATGAGAAAGAAAGATGGTTCGTGGAGAATGTGCATTGATTATAGAGCACTAAATAAAATAACGATCAAGAATCATTATCCTCTTCCTCGTATTGATGATTTATTAGATCAATTGAAAGAAGCAGTTTACTTTTCTAAGTTAGACTTGTGAAGTGGTTATCATCAGGTCAGAGTTGCAGAATAAGATGCATGGAAGACTGATTTCAAGACAAAGAAAGGATTTTATGAATGGTTGGTTACGCCTTTTGGCTTAACTAAAGCTCCTGCTACAGTTATGAGAGTTATGAATGATGTACTCAGACCATTTATTGATGACTTTGTAATTGTTTATTTAGATGACATTCTTGTTTTTAGTAAGACATGGGAAGACCATGTAAAGCATGTGAAGCAGACTTTAGATGTTTTAAAAAGAGAAAATCTCTAAGTAAAACTGTCAAAATGTGAATTTGGCAGAACATCTTTAAACTATTTGGGTTATATTGTAGGCGGCGGTGAATTGAAGATAGATCCCTCTAGGGTTGAAGTCATTGTGAACTAGCCTAAACCCAAATCTACTATAGAGGTTAGGAGTTTACTAGGGGCAACACAATACTGGAGAAAGTTTATTGCTAACTTTTCTTTGATTGTAGCTCCATTACATGCTTTAACAGGATTGAAACAGGTGTTTAAGTGGGGAGGCAAACAACAGAAAGCCTTCGACACCTTCAAGGAAAAAATCAGTACAGCACCAGTAATAGCACTGCCAAATCTTCAACATCCATTTGAGATTGAGACCGATGCCAGGACTATGCCATGGGGGCAGTGTTGATGCTGTTAGTGCTCAAATCTACCTTAGGCTGAAATAAGGTAAAACTCAAGGCTACATCAAACCACGCTCAGCCTCGTAGCTAGCCCTACGAGGACAGGAGAGGGCTCTCTCTGGGTCAATCTCGACAAAAGGTAATCAATGAGGCTCAAGATGAATAAATTGGTAATTAATTTTAGGGTAGGTATGAAGTACGAGTAGTTTTGTTGAATCTAAGGGAAAGGCAATTTTGGGTGCGGGGATGAGACACAGTTTTTGCATAGGTCTACTTGGGGCAAGGTAGGAAATTGTCTTGATGATTTTAAAGAGAATGAATGGCTAGATCTGACTGGTGAGAAGTTAAGGAGAGCAAGAAACTTTCAAGGATTCTCCATAAACAGAGGAAAACATGGAAAATCAAACAAACATAAAGGCAGAGCATAACAAATTATGAATTCGACCTTAACACTTCATTTGTTCAATTGCAAAGGATAAGAGAAGGTAAATGATACGCATAAACAACTTACAAATACTGAAAGAAGCACACCATCAACACATAAATCCACATGAATCCCAAACAGTGCTGCAAAACCCTGGTCTTTCCTTTGCCAAAAATGCAGATAAAATATGTAGAATAGAGTGTCAAGCTTTTCCCAAGAGTCCAACCCTGAAAATGACTTAGACAATACATAATATAGGCAAGCCAACCCATTCTCTTGCCTCTAGGGGTCGATCTCATCATCCTAGGAGCTGTTTCAACCAACTCTAAACAAGGCACTACAATCTAAGCAGTCAAAACAACTTGCCTCTATAAGGTAGGAAACCAATTCATTCATTAAATTTTCACTCTTCGGTGAATGAATCTTCTAGAACAAGTAACTAAGTGTCAAAATTACATCATGTTTAATCAATTACATCAAGAGGAGTAAAAAATTACATCACAAATCACAACTCGTAAAACTAGCTACATTCCTGAGCTGAAAAGATGAAAAATTGGCCAAAAAGCCCTATGTGTCGCGCGCCTGAGCCCTATGCGCTGCGCGCCTTTAAACCTGCTTTTGGGGCACTTCCATACATCCAAATCAATCCCACAATAGCTGGTTGGAAAGCCCTAGATGTTTTCTATCCAGCCCAAGTGGAATTTTTCAATTTGGAGCTCATTTGCCCCCTTAAAATGTCATTCTCCCGGAAGTACTTCCTGCTGGTGCAAAAGGTGGCAGAAAGGTGATTTTCATAGTGTTTTTTAGCCTTTTGATCACCCAGAACTTGATGAAATGATTTGGAAATAGTTGAGCATGCATAATTTACCATGAAAAACCCAAAAATGTAAAGTTTTCCTCCAGAAAGTGTCCCAATCTTAAGCGTGCGCGTCGACGCGCTACGCGTTGAGCCAAAAAACCTGTTTTTAGGACAAAATTTTCAAAATGACAAAAATTTCTCCAAATTTGCTCAAATTCAGAGTGAAGACCCTCCATCATGTATTGTGCCCCTCCAATGAAGCCTCGGCCAAAATTTGGAGTGGATCGGGCTTTTTTCACCGTTTTAGTGCTTTGTTCAATCGCCTCTTTAGAATCTTCATTTTTGCTTTGCAGACACACATACGAGCCCAATAATGAGTTTTCATATGATGAAGCATGTATTTGTATCTGTTTGCCTTTGCCAACACTTTCTCCAGAGGAGTGTTCACACGGATGACCATAGACTCTCGATCAATCGGTGTCATATCACCGGGTCTCTTTCGGGCCAATTCTCGATCCTCGCGGATTTGTCGCAGCTCATAAAGTGTATGTTCATCCTCTAGCTGTTTGTTGCGCTGCTCCAAGTAGTTTATCACCCACTTAGCCATCTGTAATTTATTTTGCAGTGAGTCATTCTCAGCCCTTTGCTCCCGGATGATCTCCTTTAGCTCCGAGCTAGGAGAGCTCGCATCAACATCAATGATAGTGAAGTCCGTGTCCTGGCCTCCTCAAGGACCCTCATCATGCATAGGCCTCTTGCCTCTGTCTTGGATCTGTACCTATGCTAAAGAAGAAGGCGAGACCCCTTCCATATGATGTGGAGATAATACTCGTTGTGCTGATGGAGTCAAAAAGACCCCTTCCACCCTGGGTGGAGATAGTACTCGTCGTGTAGATGCAAATAAGGCCCTGTGGCCTCGCTGGTATGTCACATACGGAGGAGCACTTATATGCTTGGTCTTAGGAATGTCTGGTTGGTGTGTAGGTGCTCCCTCATCATGAACTATCTCGGGAAGCGGTTGTGGCGCTGAGAAGAAGTCACGGGAGATGAAATCCTCCCAAGTAATGCGCTGCTATGTCAACTGATGTATCACTATGATTTTGATCAGCGCATAATGATATATGCTTCTATGCTGCTGTGCCAGGGTCTTCCTTTATACTAAAGTCACCATCCTCTCTATGTTGCGACACATGAAGTACGAAATGTTCATCATATGTACCCTCGTGAAATGCATCAACAAACGGACATGGTACGCATAGAGACGTGAGAATATGCCCTTGCAATTGAAATACCGAATGATGAGTTTCATCAATGGTGCAAACTCATCCTTCAGGAATCTGAAAGGAAAAACTATGCTCAAGTGTCTCATATACCCGGGTTTGATGTATGGCTCATAGTAGAATCTGTCTAATTGTTGGCGTTTGCTCCATTCCTCTCCTACATTTGGTATCTCGGTGGCCTGAGAAATAGTCTCTGGTGACAAGGTAAAGTTTACTCCGGTGAGGTTTACATGGCCATCATGTAAATGAAGAACAAATAAACGAACTAGTTCACGATGATGCTGGGTTTGTGAGATCATCTCACAGTATTGGAAACATGATCGACGCTGAAAACAATCCATTGCAAGTGGGCAAGCCTGCAATTGAGCCAAAGAAGTAGGCTCCTCCCTGACATGCTGACCACCTTTGCCACTTTTGTGATACCTCCATGGCACATTAACCTCTAGTGTAGAATCACTGTCATACTCATGCTCATAGACTAAATCCGTCTCTGACATGACTTTAAAAACAAGATAGCTGGAATATATATGCTGATGTATAAAACTGTGTACAATTGAATGCAAATTGTTCTTTGCTCTAACAATGTTGTGACCAAGGGGAAACAAATGCACAAGGGAATATTAGGAAAGGGAAAACATTAGGGAATTAGGGACTTTGGAAATAAAATGTAACAAGGGAAGGAAGGGGAAATGTAAATATTGGATTTGGGGTTTTGGGATGTTAGGTAGCATTAATGTGTTTTTAATAGAGGTGAGGGACTAGGATTTTAGGGATTGTAGCATAGGATTAATGAGGGAATTAATGGGGAAGAATAATGGGAATTTGGGAATGAGAAACAAAGGGAAATGGGGAAAAACACAACCTTGGTTACACACTGTTTTCAAACCCTACAACACTTTTTTACATTGACAAAAGGAGGGCTTTCCAACTTGGATCTCTACGGAAAACATTTCATGAACCCATCACATTAACCTTTAAAAGCCAAGCAAAGGTAATGGATATGACCCTACCTGACAATTTTATGCGGAGAGGAGGCGATTTGATGCACTTTCAAACAAGTTTCGGGCTCCAAACTGTGAGCGCCGCGCGCCTTGCCCAGTACGTCGCATGCTTGTAATTTAACACTGGTGCTTTGTGCCCAGTGCGTCGTGCGCTTGTAATTTAACACTGGTGCTTTGTGCCCAGTGCGCCGCGCGCAGCCAATGCGTCGCTCGCCTGAAAATTGCTCCAACCTCCACTCAAACTCACAAATTTTCCTTGGAACGATCTTCTCCACTCTTGGCATGCACAATGATTTGAAAATGTATTGAAATATCTTTATAAAGACTCCATTTTGATTTTTTCTTGGTCCATAACCCATTTTGTAATGTTTTGTCTTTGACACTTTTTCAGGATTAATAGACTTCTGACTTTTTGGTTTCCTCTTTAAATTTGGTTGAAATAATGATTTTCTTTGACAATTTTTTACAGGGATAGCTGTGATATAATTTGGAAAAGGAGACAAAGGTTGCGCCTGGACAATTCAAGAACTGAAATTTTTGAAAATTTATTACAAAAATGAGATGACGACTTATCTTCAAAACAGAGTTTTGAAGAGAAGTCCTAATCTATCCATATAATGATAAAAATCTTTGAGATAACCACCTATCGAGGACATCCCTCTGCCCTGCTGGCTTCCTTAGACTTTGCAAAACCAAATTGACTTAACCCTAGACCTAATGACCGAGAACACTTGTCATGACGTAGAAATTTGACCTCTTGATTTTATGAACAGACCTGAACCAGCAGTGCCAAACACGAGGGGAATGAGTGACACAAACCATTCCGTCGGATTTATGGCATGCCTAACGAAATGCAACTGATCAAAACTGATGGGACACCTAAACATGAAATGCAAAAAAGAGTTTTGATCTCTGACAGAGGGATAACTATACCGACTCTAACATTGGCTCCAGTGGGGATGGTAGCTCCCTGGAGATGCCAAGAACAACAGATCTCTATAAGAGCTAGATAGTGCCTTCATCCATTGGGCTATGGAGTCATTATTCCAACACAAAATTTTGACAATTTGACTAAAAACAAAAACCACTTTGACCAAAACTGACTCGAAACTAAAAGGACTGATACAACTGACTTGACAAACTTCAAACTAACTAACCTCCATTCTTAGAATTATAACCTTCACTGTGGGCCCCAGACTGAAGATGAGAAGTTAGTACACATGTGCAATAAAATAGAAGTAAAACGATATGTACAATGATGATGAAATGAGCAGAAAAAACTCAGAAGTGGTATCGCTTTAGCAGTCGACCATTTATCGGCCCTCCAGGATACTCATCACCATTCATTTCTTTGAGAAGAAAAGCGTTTTGGCCATGCTACGCTGCAATCTTATAAGGACCCTTCCATAAGTTTTCGAATTTGCCGTGCTTTCCTTTGTCTTCATGTCAGGCATCCCACCTCAAAACTACCTCATCTAGCTGAAATGTGTCCACTTTTGCCTTCCGGTCATAAATCTTTTTGATGTGCTCTTGCAACTTGCAAGTATTTTGAAATACCTCCTCCCGTGTCTGATGTAAATGAATCATATGATTAATCCTTCTCTGCATAGGATCTTCCTCACTACCGGCTTCCTGAAGCAATTTGACTACCAGGATAGCAAGCGAAGTAGGAAAAATCGTGTCTGTCCCGTACACCAACTCGAAAGAAGACATACCAATAGACTTTTTCTGACTCACCCTATCAGCCCATAGTGCATTTACTAACTACTTGTGCCAACCCTTTTTATTAATTTCCAGCAATTTCTTAATGATATTAACCAAAGATTTATTAGATGACTCCGCCAATCCATTTCCTTGAGGATGGTATGCGGTTGAATGTCCCAAGCTAATATTGTACTTATAGCAAAACTCGACCATCCTTTTTGACTTGAATGCCACTACATTATCTGTGATTAACTTACTTGGACACCCAAAACGTGACAAAATATTGGTTTCAAGAAAAGAGATAATTACCGCATCCATGGCTTGTCGAGTAGGAATCGCTTCAATCCATTTCGTGAAGTAGTCTGTGGCTGTCAATATCCATCTATGCTGTCCTGACGATGCCGGATGGATTTCGCCGATGAAATCCAATCCCCACTGCTGAAAAGGTGCACTAATCAATTGGTTTGAGAGGCAAAGGCTGTAGTTTCTGCTTCCCTTCAAAAATTTGGCATTCGTGACAATTCTTAACAACCTTATATACATCTGAAAACAGTGAAAGCCAATAATAACCTTCCCTTAGAATCTTATTCGCTGTGGTTTTCCAAAACCGATGGCCTCCACAGTCTCCTCTATGAAAGTCTTCCACAACTCTTTTGGCTTCCTTCTCTACCAAACAATTCAATAACATTCCACAAGGGTCTTTCCAAAACAATGCAAAATCTAGTATGCAGAATTTTGCAGCTTTCAATTTCAATGTTCTACTCCTATTTCTAGGCATTCCGGGAGGTGAAGACAAATTCTGAAGTACATATAAAATATCAGCATACCAAGGGGAATAAAGAAACATGTCAGATACCTGAACTGATGAACTCTCCTCATCTTCATCGGACATGGCAGCGATCAAATTTATATCGAGAACCTTCAGATTCATTTCAACCATTAACTTGGCAAGTCCTTGTCCTTTGATTAGTTTGGTTGGTTTAATCTCCACATGATACTCTAACAACGTAGCAATCCACTTACCTTGCCTGCCTTCTGGATCTGCCTGTACCAAAATATATTTAACTGCTGCGTTAGGAACATAGGCTAGAATGTGGGAATGCAATATATACACATGGAAATATTTCAAGGCCTTTACAAGCGCACGTGCTTGTTTCTCAATAATGTTGTATTTCAATGCTCTGTCTCTTATAATCTGACTAAAAAAGGCAATGGGCTTTTCAACTCCTTCCCTTTTCTGCTTTAATACAGCTGCCAAAGTGTGCTCAGAAGCAAATGAGAACAAAATAAAGTCCTGCGTGTAGTCTAGGCTGATTAAAATAGGAGCTGAAGAAAGAGCTAACTTCACTAAATTGAATGATTTCACTGCCTCTTCAGTCCACTTTACCTGACTGTCCTTTTTCAGCATGCTCGTGATTTCTCTAAGATGCTCCGCTAGATTTGGAATGAAGCGACACAGAAAATTCAGTTTACAATTAAAGGACTATATTTATTTCTTTTTCCGGGGCTGTTCAATTTTCTGAATGGCTTCAACATGTGCAGGGTCAACACAGACGCCATCTTTCGAGATGATGTGGCCAAGGAGCTTGCCCTCATCCATGGCAAAAAGACTCTTTTTCGGATTTAGCGAAATGCCATATTTTCTGCACTTTTGGAAGACAATTTTCAAATGGTACAAATGTTCTTCATCAAAATTTGAAAACACAGTTAAATCATCAAGGTAAACAACTAAAAATACATCTTTCTCATTGGAAAAAGCCATGTCCATTGCATGCTGAAAGGTGGCTCCTGCATTCTTCAAACCAAATGACATTTTTGCATAATGAAATGTTCCCCACGGAGTGGTAAACGCTGTATTGTCACGATCATCTTCATGCACTAGAATTTGATTATATCCTGAATAGCCATCGAGTAGTGACATCCTTGATGCTCCAACTACTCACAGCAGTATGTGGTCCATTTTTGGCAGCAGATAATTGTCTTTTAATGAAACCTTATTCAAATTTCTGAAGTCAATACATAAACGGATCTCACCTATTTTATTTCTCACGGGCACCAAATTTGATATCCAATATGAAAATCGGATAGGCACAATGATTCCTGACTTATAGAATATGTTTACCTCTTTTTCAATCGATGGTAGCAGCTTTGGATTGATTCTCCTCAACTTTTGACGAAAAGGCTTCTGATTTGATTTAATGGGAATAGTATGTTGAATGATATTTGTGTCATATGTTTTTAAATCTGAGTAATCCCATGAAAAAACATCAGAAAATAAAGACAACAATTTCACATACTCTACCTTTACCTTTTGTGATAATGACTTTGATAATTTCACCATCTTGGGATTCTCAGCTAACCCAATATTTACTTCTTCAATTCCCTTTTCAGTTGGCCTCAATGTTGGTTTACGAGCTACATCATCTTGGTCAAAGAGTTCCTCCAAAGGGATCAATCCCTTAGGAATGATGTTATCTTTAAGTTGCAGTACTTCCATTTGATTTATTTGTATATCATCACTACCATCATCATGTTCTGTATCTATGGAGGTATCTTTGAACTTACCCTTATTCTGCAGAAACGATTAATTCTCCTCGTCATCCTGAAAGACTTCGCCAACATCGCTGATTGTCTGGAACGGTGTGGTTTGCGGTGTTTGACATGAATTTCAAACTTGTTGCTGGAATTCATCGGAATTTTTAAGTTGCTTGCTGCCTTAGCAAGTCCATCAGCAACACCATTTTGTATGCGAGGCACACATGTCAAGGTATGATCAGAAAATAACTTCAAAATATCTAAGACTGCATTTCAGTAAGCTCTCATGCGAGGATGCTTGGCCTGAAACTCACCCTTAACCTGCTTTATCACCAACTCTGAATCACCATAGACTGCAATCCTTTTCACTTTCAGCTTTCTAAGAATTTTAAGGCCAATAATTAGAGCTTCATATTCCGCTTCATTATTAGAACAATCAAATGCTAGCTTGTAGGAACACACTCTCACTTTGCTTGGAACCTTATCCGTAGCGGAAAATGGACTGCGAATCCAAACACCAATTCCAGCTCCATCAATACCTACTACGCCATCAAAATCCATGGTCCAAAGACCATTTTCATCATCCTCTAAATTTTGAAATTGCACCAGCTCTGTTTTTTCTGTTTGCTGCCCATTTTCTTTAGCTGATTGCTCCATAATAGTTTGCTTTTCTCTTCTTTCTTTTTGCAGAACTTCTCTAAAATTCTCAATGATTTTTGGTATATCTTCCGCCTGAACTAACTAACTATCTAGATCATTAAAACTATCAGCAAGCAACACAAATGACTCTAAATCGGTATGTACATAATTTACAGGATGATTGATTGGCTTCTCTTTGCTGGTTATCATGTATTTTATCTTCTGATCTCGATATAATTTTCTCATTTTACCAAAGACTGGAATTGTTGCGTAAGAGAAATCTAACTGTAGTGTACCTTTCAATTTTGCCCCCCAAGATCTCGAAAGGAGCATCCCAAATCGCGGAGGAATGTTCGCCACAACCACATCCATCAAGACATTCTTCGTTGGAATTTGGTCTAAGCTAACAACCAAATCTTTGATGAGCCTGATACATCTCACACGGCTGGAATCAAATGAATACAAATCATGATATCTCCTTGTAATGTCTAGTCCCAACTTTTCCATGATTGCCTTTGGCATCAAATTATGCGAAGCACCCGAATCGAACATAGCATTGTGCAATACATATTCATGCAATCTCAAATTGATATAAAAGGGAGGAACATCACTGTCAGGGGACTCACCATCTAATGCAGGCCTAAATATCAATTATGGCTGATCATCTTCAACGTTTACAATGTCAAACATTGGATCAAAATTTAGAATTTTAGAGACTTGACCACGGTAGCTGCTGTTCTTCATGATTTTTGTCAAAGGAATGGACATTTTTAATTTGGAAATTTAATTTTCCAAACTAAATACTGAAACCTTTTCGACTTCTTTAAGCGGAACTTCCTTCTTATCCTTGATTATACTTGCCTGATTTTTCCTTTCTGCTGATGATATTTTACTAGCTGTGGGATCAATCGTCCCTTTTCCTTTCTTCTGTGGTATGGGTGAATCCGTCTTCGGTGTTGTAGCTTCTTTTCTTTTTTGAATTGGATTTATGGGCACATCTCGGTTTCTCAATGAGTACTGCTTCTGTTGAGTGGACAAGGCATTCAAATATCCTCTTTGGTAATCATCTAAATTTGCATCATTTGCTAAGATAAAATCTTCATCTTTCTGGGCGGCTGAACTTTCTCCATACTCTTCATCCTCAGTGATGTAAATGGGCAGATCGTCAGGAGTAAAGAAGTGATTTTGGTCCCCTACTACATCGGCATCATCATCTGAATCTTGACTCACAAAATTCTGCAAAAGAGGAGTCTTAATTTGCTGCTGGGATGCCGGCTCTTGTGCTCTTTGTTCACGCTGCTTAATTCTGAATTGTGGCTGTTGCTGGCCACGGTAATTGGGATTACGAATCTGCGTTTCTGATTTATCAAGGTTCATTCTTTTGAACATTTTTTCCATCTCATGAAGCCAAGGTGGTTCTGATGTAGACTCTTCCTTTATAGTCACTCTTTTCTCTGCTTTCAACCGTGCTCTCTTATCATTCAGATTCGCCTCAACACTAACAGCAATCTTTTGCATATCTTCTAAGGTAGGCGGATCTCTATCTTGTAGTGAATAAGCCATTTCCAGATCAAAACCATCCGGGAATTTAAGAAGAGATGACCTTTTAGACGGTCTTAAGTCATCTAAAATTGCATTATACACTGCATTAAATCTGATAATATCATCCTGAACTGACTCACCAGGATTATGCTTGATGTTGGTATACTCTGAAGTGATTTGCAATGGATCTTTCTTCATTTCCCACCGATCTAGAAACAAAGTCTGAAGTTCCTGTAGTGTGTTGATACTCCTTTCTTGTAAAGCTCTGAACCATTTACGAACCTCTCCTCCAAAAGTCTAGGCAAACAATCTCATTGAAACATGTTCTGCATCAATTTCATGCAGGTCCAAAAAGTTCATCATTCGGACAATATGCTGCTGAGCTGATATACTCTGTGGTGTGCCATCGAATATAGGAATCTTGCTCTGATAATCAGCAGGCATAGGATCGAAATTGGCCGGCAAAGCAAGGGGTGAAAATCTGGCAACCATGGTTCTTGGTGGATTTGCAGTCGGCCTTGGAGATGTTGGGGAGTATGTACAACTAAGGTGTGAGGTGTATGAGGAGGTATGTGCGGAGGAGATGCAGTTTTAGGCATGGAAACAGTGGATGAAGGCAAATTGATTGCAAACTTCTGATCAGAAATAATGGGTTGCACAGGGATGGTAGGAATGAAAGGCAGTTCAGTAGGATGTTTAGAGGTGGATTCCGTAATGGATGATCCAATGGTAGCGGATGCAGTTTCTAGTAAATCAATGATATTCGTAACCTCAATTGTTGTTTGGAGCTGTCTTAAAATGAAATTCTCAATAGACCTGTTAGACTTTTCAATTTGAAGAGCGGCAGCGAAATCAGGATTTGGAACTATAGAATCAAGAGCATTTTCAGACTTGGTTTTGAACAATGACAGTTCAAACTTCTCATTAAAAGCAAGTTCTTCAAGATATTAAAAAATTTCAGGACATGAATGGGATTTAATCACGGGAGTTGCAGAGCTTTCTTGACAAAGGATTTTTCGAATCAAGTTTGGATTTTCGTAAACAAGGGGCGGATTAGGATCTGGATTAGCTCTTGTATGTCTTTTTGAAGCCAGTGTGTTTTGTCAAAATATCGAAGGAATATAAGTAATTCAACATATCGAATTCTAGACTCAATCATCCAAAGGTCTAGAACAAACAAGTTTACTGGGGTGATTTGCAAATCAAGTGCTCACAAGCTAATTGGAGATTGACTGAAGCAGCATTTATCTACTTCCGCTTATGCATAGCAAAAGCGTTTCGAAAGCTACCTAGCGTGACTTCATACTTCGTCTAAGACTCATGAAACAAACACATGAATAAGCAAACCATTGAGATTTCTTCCCCAGTATGGTCGCCACTATGTTAGCGCTCAAATCTACCTTAGGCTGAAATAAGGTAAAACTCAAGGCTACATCAAACCACAATCAGCCTTGTAGCTAGCCCTACGAGGACAGGAGAGGGCTCTCTCCGGGTCAATCTCGGCAAAAGGTAATCAATGAGGCTCGAGATGACTAAATTGGTAATTAATTTTAGGCTAGGTATGAAGTACGAGGAGTTTGAAATTGATTTTTTGGAGTTTTGTTGAATCCAAGGGAAAGGCAATTTTGGGTGCGGGGATGAGACACAGTTTTTGCAGAGGTCTACTTGGGGCAAGGTAGGCGATTGTCTTGATGCTTTTAAAGAGAATAAATGGCTAGATCTGACTGGTGAGAATTTAAGGAGAGCAAGAAACTTTCAAGGATTCTCCATAAACAGAGGAAAACATGGAAAATCAAACAAACTTAAAGGCAGGGCATAACAAACTATGAATTCTACCTTAACACTTCATTTGTTTAATTGCAGAGGATAGGAGAAGGTAAATGATATACATAAACAACTTACAAATACTGAAAGAAGCACACCATCAACACATAAAGCCACATGAATCCCAAACAGTGCTACAAAACCCTGGTCTTTCCTTTTCCAAAAATGCAGATAAAATATGTACAATAGAGTGTCAAGCTTTTCCCAAGAGTCCAACCCTGAAAATGACTTAGAAAATACATAATATAGGCAATTCAAACCATTCCCTTGCCTCTAGGGGTCGATCTCATCATCCTAGGAGCTGTTTCAACCAACTCTAAACAAGGCACTACAATCTAGGCAGTCAAAACAACTTGCCTCTGTAAGGTAGGAAACCAATTCATTCATTAAATTTTCACTCTTTGGTGAATGAATCTTCTAGAAAAAGTAACTAAGTGTCAAAATTACATCATGTTTAATCAATTACATCAAGAGGAGTAAAAAATTACATCACAAATCAAAACTGGTCAAACTGGCTGCATTCCTGAGCTGAAAAGATGAAAAATTGGCCAAAACGCCCTATGCGCCGCATGCCTGAGCCCTATGCGCCGCACGCATTTAAAACTACTTTTGGGGCACTTCCTGACATACAAATCAAGCCCACAATAGCTGGCTGGAAAGCCCTGGATGTCTGCTATCCAGATCAAGTGGAATTTTGCAATTTGGAGCTCATTTCCCCCCTCAAAATGTCATTCTCCCGGAAGTACTTCCCGTTGGTGCAAAAGGTGGCAGAAAGGTGATTTTCATGGTGTTTTTGAGCCTTTTGATCACCCAGAACTTGATTAAATGCTGTGGCAATAGCTGAGCATGCATAATTTACCATGACAAACCCAAAAATGTAAATTTTTCCTCCAGAAAGTGTCCCAATCTTAAGCGCGCGCGTCGACACGCTACGTGTTGAGCCAAAAAACCTGTTTTTAGGACAAAATTTTCAAAATGACAAAAATTTCTCCAAATTTTCTCAAATTCGGAGTGAAGACCCTCCATCATGTATTGTGCCCCGCCAATGAAGCCTTGGCCAAAATTTGGAGTGGATCGGTCTTTTTTCGCCGTTTTAGTGCTTTGCTCAATCACCTCTTTAGAATCTTCATTTTTGCTTTGCAGACATGCATACGAGCCCAATAATGAGTTTTCATATGACGAAGCATGTCTTTGTCTCTGTTTGCCTTTGCCAACAATTTCTCTAGATGAGTGTTCACACAGATGAGCATAGACTCTCGATCAATCAGTGTCATATCACCGGGTCTCTTTCGGGTCAATTCTCGATCCTCACGGATTTGCCGCAGCTCATAAAGTGTATGTTCATCCTCTAGCTGTTTGTTACACTGCTCCAAGTATTTTATCACCCACTTAGCCATCTACAATTTATTTTGCAGTGAGTCATTCTCAGCCCTTTGCTCCCAGATGATCTCCTTTAGCTCCGAGCTGGGAGAGCTCGCATCAACATCAATGATAGTGAAGTCTGTCTCCCGGCCTCCTGAAGGACCCTCATCATGCATAGGCCTCTTGCCCCTATCCTGGATCTGTACCTGTGCTGAAGAAGAAGGCAAGACCCCTTCCACATGATGTGGAGATAATACTCGTTGTGATGATGGAGTCAACGAGACCCCTTCCACCCCGGGTGGAGATAGTACTCGTCGTGTAGATGCAAATAAGGCCCTGTGGCCTCGCTGGTATGTCACATACGGAGGAGCACTTATATGCTTGGTCTCAGGAATGTCTGGCTGGTGTGAAGGTGCTACCTCATCATGAACTATCTCGGGAAGCAGCTGTGGCGCTGAGAAGAAGTCACGGGAGATGAAATCCTCCCAAGTAATGCCCTGCTGTGTCAACTGATGTATCACTATGATTTTGATCAGCGCATAATGATATATGCTGCTGTGCTGGGGTCTTCCTTTGTACTAAAGTCACCATACTCTCTATGTTGTGACACATGAAGTACGAAATGTTCATCATACGTACCCTCGTGAAATGCATCAACAAACGGACATGGTGCGCATATAGACGTGAGAATCTGCCCTCGCAACTGAAATACCGAATGATGAGTTTCATCAATGGTGCAAACTCATCCTTCAAGAATCTAAAAGGAAAAAGTGTGCTCAAGTGTCTCATATATCCGGGTTTGATGTATGGCGCATAGTAGAATCTGTCTAATTGTTGGTGTTTGCTCCATTCCTCTCCTACATTTGGTATCCCAGTGGCCTGAGCAATAGTCTCTGGTGACAAGGTAAAGTTTACTCCGACGAGGTTTACATGGCCATCATGTAAATGAAGAACAAATAAACGAACTAGTTCACGATGGTGTTGGGTTTGTGAGATCATCTCACAGTATTGGAAACATGATCAACGCTGAAAACAATCCATTGCAAGTGTGCAAGCCTGCAATTGAGCCAAAGAAGTAGGCTCCTCCCTGACATGCTGACCACCTTTGCCACTTTTGTGATACCTCCGTGGCACATTAACGTCCGGTGTAGAATCACTATCATACTCCTGCTCATAGAGTGAATCTGTCTCTGACATGACTTTAAGAACAAGATAGCTGGAATATATATGCTGATGTATAAAACTGTGTGTACAATTGAATGCAAATTGTTCTTTGCTGTAATAATGTTGTGACCAAGGGGAAACAAATGCACAAGGGAATATTAGGAAAGGGAAAACATTATGGAATTAGGGACTTTGGAAATAAAATGTAACAAGGGAAGGAAGGGGACATGTAAATATTGGATTTGGGGTTTTGGGATGTTAGGTAGGATTAATGTGTTTTTAATAGAGGTGTGGGACTAGGGTTTTAGGGATTGTAGTGTAGGATTAATGAGGGAATTAATGGAGAAGAATAATGGGTGAATTTGGGAATGAGAAACAAAGGGAAATGGGGAAAAAACACAACCTTCCTTACACGTTGTTTTCAAACCCTACAACACTTTTTTACATTGACAAAAGGAGGGATTTCCAACTTGGATCTCTACGGAAAACATTTTACGAACCCATCACATTAACCTTTAAAAGCCAAGCAAAGGTAATGGATATGAGCCTACCTGACAATTTGATGCAAAGAGGAGGCGATTTGATGCGCTTTCAAACAAGTTTCGGGCTCCAAACTGTGAGCGCCACGCGCCTTGCCCAGTGCGCTGCGCGCTTGTAATTTAACACTGGTGCTTTGTGCCCAGTGCGCCACGCGCTTGTAATTTAACACTGGTGCTTTGTGCCCAGTGCGCCGCGCACAGCCAATGCATCGCGCGCCTAACCTAGTGCGTCGCGCCCCTGAAAATTGCTCCAACCTCCACTCAAACTCACAAATTTGCCTTGGAACGATCTTCTCCACTCTTGGCATGCACAATGATTTGTAAATGTATTGAAATATCTTTATAAAGACTCCCTTTTGATTGTTGCTTGGTCCATAACCCATTTTGTAATGTTTTGTCTTTGACACTTTTTCAGTATTAATAGACTTCTGACTTTTTGGTTTCCTCTTTAAATTTGGTTGAAATAATGATTTTCTTTGACAATTTTTTGCAGGGATAGCTGTGATATAATTTGGCAAAGGAGACCAAGGCTGCGCCTGGACAATTCAAGAACTGAAATTTTTGAAAATTTATTACAAAAATGAGATGGCGACTTATCTTCAAAACAGTGTTTTGAAGAGAAGTCCTAATCTAGCCGTATAATGATAAAAATCTTTGAAATAACCACCTATCGAGGACATCCCTCTGGTCTGCTGGCTTCCTTAGACTTTGCAAAACCAAATTGACTTAACCCTAGACCTAATGACCGAGAACACTTGTCATGACGTAGAAATTTGACCTCTTGATTTTATGAACAGACTTGAACCAGTAGTGCCAAACACGAGGGGAATGAGTGACACAAACCATTCCGTTAGATTTATGGCATGCCTAATGAAATGCAACTGATCGAAACTGATGGGACACCTAAACATGAAATGCAAAAAAGAGTTTTGATCTCTGACGGAGGGATACCTAGACCGACTCTAACAGATGCAACATGGAAAACCCATATGCTATCATTCTAAGACATTTAATTTTGTGATAGTTAAATATCCCACATATGATAAATAATTTTATGCATTAGTACAAATTGTGAAAAAGTGGAAGCATTACCTAATGGGTAAAGAAACAATCATACATACAGATCATTAACCACTTCAATATTTTCACTCACAAACTAAATTGCAACAATAAAGACATTATAGGTGGATGGGTTTTCTACAGCAATTTCATCTTGTCATCAGATATAAGAAGGGCATACACAATAAGGTTGCAGAAACGTTATCAAGACTAATCATAAATGCATCTACTATACTTAAGCATAACTCAATAATGCATGAAAGTTACATTGAACAATATGCTCAAGATGTAGATTTTAGAGATGTAGATGCAACTTTAAGTCATGGCAAGCCAGTAGAAGAATTGGATTATTATGTAAAGGACCAACTCTTATATCATTTGGGAAAGTTATGCATTCCACAAACTGAAATAGTTAACGTAATTCGAGAAGCACATACTTCTCTCATATTAGGTCATTTTGGTGTAAGTAAAATAGTTTCACAATTGCAAAGGTTCTGTTATTGGCCAAGAATGCATGAGACAGTTTCTAGATATATCAAAGGATGTACAATGTGTGCTACAAGCAAGCCCAATAATAGGAAATTAGGCTTCTACACTCCACTTCCAATTCCTTCTCGTCCTTGGGAAAGTGTTTCCATGGATTTTGTTGGTGGATTGCCAAAATCTAGGAAATGTCATGATTATTTGTATGTTGTTGTGGATAGGTTCAGTGAAATGTGTATTTCTATACCATGTAACAAGCAGGTTATAGTTGAACATACAAAAAAGTTGTTCTTTTAAAATGTATGGGTTCATTTTGGGTCACCCACTTATATTGTATCTGATCGAGATTCTCAATTTGTTGGGAAGTTTTGGTCAGATCTATGGGAGTTAATGGACACCATATTGAAGAAAAGCACAACATTTCATCCACAAGCAGATGGTCAAATAGAAGTGGTCAACAAGACAGTGATCCAGTTTCTCAGAGGCTATTGTAGCATGCTTACAACCGTGCCAAGGACTCTTCTACTCGGAGATCTCCATTTGAGAGTTGTTTTGGTTTTATACAAAGTCTCCCTTGGATTTTTTCTTTGGTAAAGACATATCAGTTGATGGACACAGTGATGTGGACAAAGAAACCAAGTTCATTGAACAAATCCAGGAAATTTACCTGGCAGTACAGGAACAATTGGAAAGAAGTCAAGCCAAGTACAAGGCAAGACATGACAAGCATCGAGCTGAACATGGTTTTCAAGTTGGTGATAAAGTCTGGCTGTACATCAGCAAAGACAAAATGCAAGGTGAAGGTAAGAAGCTAAAACCAATAAGGTATGGACCTTTTAAGATACTTGATAAAATTGGTGAAAATGCTTTTCACCTTGATTTACCAGCTTATATGTAGATCTATTCAGTCGTTAATGCAGAAAACTTGAGATTGTATGAACCTTCATTGATTGAAGATCCTGGAGAGCAAATTCAGTTTCCTTCTATTGGGGATTTGTTGCCTGAGTATCTCAATGAGTAACAGGAGGACACAGTTCTGGGCAGGAAGGTAAGAACTACACGTCAAGGGGATGTTGGGTACTTGAGAGTGGGACTCAAAGGTTCAAATCCAAGTAAAGCATGATGGATAGAAGTTAGACAAGTGAAGGAGTAGTATCCTCACTTGCTCGAATGCTAAAACCAACTTTTGTTGGTCCAAAAGCTTTTCAGTGGGAAGGTGTGATCCAAAATGGATCTTAAACCCTCTAAAAATGTAAGTCTTCATATATATTAAACTATCAGAAAACAAATATTGTAGAGGAAATCACTAAGGAATGGTGGAAAGTGAAGCAAAGTGTAAAGTCTCGTTAACGGCCCAGATTAAATCAGGATATCGCATCGGGAGAGGCCAGTAGAGTATATGGAGGCGGACCTAAGGGAAATGCGACTACGATTGACGACTTAACATGGACCGTTGATCAAGCGCGCAAACCAATCGCAAAGATTACATATATCACATCGCATATTCCTAAAGGGATGACTTAACACAGGCGGAAGGCTTTCAGTGGACCCGAAGGAGTTATGAATTAAACGGCAAAGGATATGAGTTCCGTGGTAAACGGTAATTCGAGCAAGCTACATGCGGCAAGTGGTATTCGAAGGGCTTCACCCGATTCCATACACTGGTTGACACGTAGCATGGCACAGGAGAGAGAAAACCACTCATTTCAGGTCGGTTTTCCCCGTGCAAGTGGGCCGCCTGAAATGACCGTCAGCTATTGGATTAACGATCACGGATTAGATGGTGAAGAAGGCATGAGCTAGTTCGATGATAGGGTTGGATGTGAACTGTAGGATTGAAGGTAGATCAACGATGTGGAATACAAAGGGATTATGACCCATAGCCAATGCGACTTGTGATTACGATCAAGGCAGGCCCGAGAGGATTATAGGGCATACTTTATATCGTTTGAAGTCTGGATTTGGCATTTCAGTCTGATTTTCCACTGTTTCAGTTTATTTCCATGTATTCCCTATGTAAACGGAAAAGTGTGTTCTCAGGGATTTTCACCTGCACCCGGTCCTTCCATTTCTAAATAGGTGGCCTCAATGCCTTAAGCATTTTTGCAATGGTTGTTTAAATGCTCAACAGGGAGATGAAGGGACAGCGCCAAGAGCCAGAGAGCCCAAGAAGGGGATTGAACCAACAACATCGATAGGCTTAAAATCCATTCAATGGCAGCACAGAGAAGAGGAGGTCAAAGATAAAGGGGAGACAGAGTGTCAAAGAAAATGCATAGCTACGGATAGTTGATCAGAGGCACTAAGAGGGAGAGCCTGTGCACTCCTTAGACTCAAGGTTTTCGAGTGAAATCCCTGTGAAATATCTATGTTTGTTGTGTTATGGCTCTGATTGAGCTCACACTTGTAAATTATGTTCTTGAAGACATAATATATTGGTCGACACCAAAAGCTGGACCAAGAGATGTAGCCAAGAAGTCTGTTGAACTCCTTGATTATTTTTTGTGTTGATGTGTGTGTCTGTTATGTTTTCTGACTGTTAATTGTCTATATTATTTGCAATCTTTTCGATCCATTGCACTAAGTAATATAGGCATTTTCCTGCACATGAGTCTATAATACCTTTTCTTCTTGATTTAGTATCTGTTTCGAATCATTCATGGTTTTTAAATTCACAATGAGTATAACCATATAAATCGAATGGTTAGGAAATAAAGGTAAATATTAATTCATAATAAATATTAAAATATTTATTTATTATACACCT
This sequence comes from Pinus taeda, assembly GCA_000404065.3. Taxonomy (NCBI): domain Eukaryota; kingdom Viridiplantae; phylum Streptophyta; class Pinopsida; order Pinales; family Pinaceae; genus Pinus; species Pinus taeda. The sequence goes on along the minus strand of APFE031397524.1, from coordinate 88,030 downwards.
TAAATTATTAAAATTTCAAAATCTATAAAAATAATAGATATTAAAAGGAAACATGATTCTATCGGGATTCGTTCTGAGTTTATTATGGAAATTCCTAATCTATAAATAGGCTTTGTTACAATACCATGACTTATCAATATTGCATGCCCAAAAAACCATAATTTTTTAAGACACTTGTTTTTATGAATTTTTTTTAATTAATGAATTTAATTAAAAAAGGAAAAGAGGCACAATTATTTTGGAAACAAATCTCAACTTATAATTTCTATATACTACTAAGAATATTCTAAAATATTTTATGGAGGTTAAATACCTACCATCCACCTAATAGTTATTGATAATTAAATTAGAAATTTAGAAACCATTTTCTAAAATAAACATAATTAATTAATAACAGTTTCTGCGGACCAATGATTAGCTCAATTAGTCTATTT
>APFE031397524.1:16553-39384 GCA_000404065.3 Pinus taeda | reverse complement strand
TGAAGGAGGTTTCCCCCTCAAAGAGGTTTATTTCTAAGGCGTTCATCTATCTTTTATATCTTTTTGTGAGTTGGTTTCATAACAGGTCCTTTTAGCTTAAATTTATATTTTGTTTCATAGTTAATGCATGTACTGCATGGATTCCCAGGAAGGGATATGGTTAAGGAAGGAAGCCTTTAGTGTGAAATATTGCAATAACTTGTGAGATGCATGTTAAACGAAGTAGAGAACTAATTACACATGAATTTAAATATATGAAGCTCTCAATTTTTGCTCTTTGGGATGTTGGAATAAATTTTTGATTGCATTATGAAATGCTTCGAATAAATTTGATGCACACATATGATGCCATCATAATTTCATTTCAATCTAATTGAAATTAAATGGAATAATAGAATTTTTATATGTGCAATAATTCTGAGATTACTTTAAGATGTTGTGAATCTTTGAAATGAAAATAATGTAAGTGTGAGTATTGACAACTTTTTGTTTGATTGAAAAATCAATTTGTAGGTAGAGTGTTGGAATAGGGTGTGAGATAGAAGCCGCCATGAAAAAATAAAACATCTATAAGGGAGCCCAACTGTATGACTACAAGTCTTATGCTTATGAGATTTGGGTTCTGAACGAAGCATAGTTGGGAAATTAAAATTTTTTATTTAAATTTTTTTAGTATATCTCATGGAAATTAAATGTTGTGACACATGTGAAATGATGGAGCATGGAGCTGAGGAAGAGGACTTCTATGGGGACACGGTAGCCTTGTGACACTTGTTTATCTCAAGGGACAAAGTAATAACAAGTACCTTGATTATAAGACTCCATGAGCAGTGTAGTGGACCATGTTAGACCATCACTTGGCTATACGAATCCTTGCACATTACGTTAGATGTGCCATACTAGTACTTGGCTATAAGAATCTAATGGTTACCCCATGTAGCAAAACCCTCAAATAGGTAGACTTCTTAGAATGGGACTTCCCTAGTATTTTATAGGTGAGTGGCTAATGGCGGCCCATGTAAGAAATCCCTTGGACAAGTATACTACTCAGAGTGGGGGTTTCCTAGGCCCAAAAGAGTGAGTAGCCAATGGGGGTCCATGTCACAAAACCTTTGAAAGGGTAGGCTAACCAGAATGGGGGTTTCTTAGGCCCAGAAAGGTCATTAGTTGATGGGAGAAGAAATATGCCCCACTCTCACTAGGATGTGAGCATGAGGGAGCTTATTTGGGAAATAAGAAGCTTTTTTAGTAAAGAAACTCATTGGGATGTGAGCGCGAGGAAGCTTGTTTGGTAAAGACACTCACTAGGATGTGAACAAGATGAAGCTTGTTCGGTAAAGACACTCAATAGGATGTGAGCACAATGAAGGATTGTTCGATAAATATTATGAGATAGACTTATTACCTATGGAGCCAAAGGAAGTGAAGAGTAACCATAGAGATTAGTATTAGTTTAAAAAAATTTCTATCGAAATTTTTAGATTAAATTTATTTAAAATTTTTATGATTAATCTCATAAGAATCGTATGCTTATGATATATGTGAGTTGTTGAAATATCCAACACAGATTAATGGTGTTGATCACAAGTAATATCAAATAGGTATCAACATGGTAATATCAAAGTGGTGTATATGTGTAGCAGAGCTGAAGACCTTAGGGACTAGGCCATTGTTGTGACAGTGGAACCATATGATCTGCATTGATCACCATGAGATATGTTGTGACAAATGTGTTATGTTATTTGAGCAACTCAAAGGGATGCCTTCACTATGAGACTCCATAAAGAATATTCCTATGTAAGGAACCCTTTCCAAGGAACAACTCACTTAAGGGACTAAGGAAGCAGAGAAGGGGATGCCTAAACTTAGAAGGTGAGTCACTACCTCAAAGAGGATACTTGAGTAAACTAGTTTTCAAGGAGTCATGTGCATAGTCATTAGCATTAGAAATGCATTTGGTTTATCCAAAGAAGAAACAAGATAATTTTGTTCACTATGGAAGCATTAAGGATAAACATATAACTGGGCATAAATGTGTTGGAATGTCAAGCAGCCTAGAGGTAACTAGACCATGAAATATGAATAAAATTGCTTAAAGTGGAAACTCAAGACATGGAATATGTCGTTGATGTAAGAGCTATAATTATAAATATCACATTTTGTTTATGTTCACTATTTATGGAACACCTAAGATGGTGTTCCTTCAAGGGGGCGAGGTTTGTAACATCCCTCGGCTTACCTTTGTTTTTGTAATGTTAAAATTATGACTATGTAATGCCAGCATGAAGGCCATTGTTGGATGACACATTATGTGTAAACATCAAATAAATTAAATGTGAATTTTAAATGATTGGTCTGACTAGAAGGACATATAGATCCAAAGCTCTTAGTGGAGGGTTATTAAGTAATTATTGTGTTCTTGAAGGGTTGTGTTGTGCCTATTGTGTGTGGGTTGCTTTTCTTATGGTGTGTTGATAACAGACCATACCAACTGCCCTTAATTGTCATAACTTCCTAGCTAACCATAAATTGGTTCGTGCTAACAATCATTGAATCCATGGAGTGGGTAGTCTGAGTGGAGGATATCACCATATTGTCCCCTCTCCTCGTGAAACATGGAGAGAGAGAAAGAGGCTATGAACCAAAAGGTTGTGATGGTGAGGGAAGATTGATGAGGATCATAGTTCATTCTTCAGTCTTCTAGAAGTTGTGGAGAAATAAAAACATTTGGTGCAGAATTTACTATGCAAAGGGCACGCAAAGTTTCAGAATCTGAGAAACAAGGGAGTTTTGGGAGTAGACACTAGAGAGAAACTATGTTTGAAACTATTGGCATGGGGACCAAAAGGAGAAAAGAAGGGTGTGAATTGAACTTGTTTTCTATGGATTAGGAAAGTGTTCCTTGTGATGGTGTTGATGCCATTGAGTGGTTTGTCTAATCCTGATTGATCAATGAGGAGCTTAATGGAGAACTAGGTAACCATGGTGCTTGTATTAGGGTTGTGAAACCACCTAGAAAGTGGAATTAAAACCCCCACCATGATTTCCATGAGAGGTGATTGATAAACCACCAAAATCAATTGATACCATCTCTTGGGATTGAGACAAAATTCATTTGATCTTGGGTGAAGTTCTGTCTTACAATCAGAGAGAAAGTGAGTGAATGTGGTGCTTGCCATGCGGTTGTGAACCCACCTATACAATGGACTCCTTCTCTTGGTTATGTTATTAATCCTCAAGTGTTATTTTCATTAGATATGCATCCCATCAGACTTTAGATCTGGCTCTAGAGTTTTCAACCATAAGAAAGGTTGAAATGTAGCTAGCCTATGGTTGGGTGGAGAGTGGAAGTCCCTCTTTCAGTTGCCATTGAAATTAACACACAAAAAAAAATATACTTGGTTATGCTTGTTAGACTAGAGGCTATGATATCTTGTTATGCTTATGATTAATGATTAATCTTGTATTATTCATGAAAGAATGTTTGGTTCACTATATAATCATGGTTCATTTTCCATCTTGTATATACATGACAATAAGGAGCTACTAGAACTCTGTGCTTGTTTCCATATTCATGAATTGCAGGATCACTTATATGAATTGTGACTAATTGTGTGAGGTTCACTTCGTTAACCTGTTATTTTATGATTTCTCAACTATCTTATATGATTATGAATTAGGCAGGTCACTATCATACCAATGACTGTAGGTTTTATTACATGTGACGAGATTAAGTTATATGTTATGTGTTAAATGAGTTATCTAGTTAGGGTTGATAGTCATTTAGTTTATGAATGATGTGATGAATGATATGGGTTTATGCATACTTATATGTTGTGACATCCTAAAATTTACTATCTAGATCTTGGTTTATTACTTTCTTGTGAAAGATAGCCTTTGAAGCCACCTTCGTCTTTTGCTTAAAATATGTGGAAGATTAACTTTGTTGGTACTTTTGAGTTCTTTTTTACATATTCTAGTATCTTTGGAGGTTTGTTTCTCATGATTTGGCCATCTGGTAAGTTTCCCTTAGTATTATGGGATCTCTATAATTCCCCAAACTTTGATTGATTTTCCCTTTTCGCAAAGCCTTAGTAGAAATTTAGGTCTCCTCCTAACTAGTTAACCTTTTCTAGCAGATCACATCTGGGACTAGATTACTTTCCTAATTTCCTTTATATCCAGGTAGATTACCTCCTTAAACACAGTTTGAATTTGGGTTGGATACCTTTCTCCAAGTGCGAATTTCATATCTGTACATCTAGGTGGTCAAGGCAATAATTCCTTAGAATTGGCCTAAACTCTATTAGGTTGGATTTGCATTGAATTTGAGGGTGGAAAAGGTTTTCCAACTCCTAGAAAACCCATACATTCTTAGACTTGGATAACATAATTTTTCCCTATTATGTTAGGACCACCTCACATGAAACCCACACAATGTATTATGTTCGATTTCATTTGATATCCTGGGAATCTAGATGTGGATGAGGGTACATCCATTCAAGAGGTCTAGATAGGGCTGGTACCAGATTTTATGAATTGTGCATAAGATATGGGGAATCTGTTAGAGTTGGTCTGGTTAGTCCTCCGTCAAAGATCAAAAATCTGTATGCATTTCATGTTTAGGTGTCCCGCTCCATTCTCCCAGCTGCATTCCGCTAGGGGCATGCCATAATCTGACGGAGAACGTCATGATAGTCATTCCCCCTCATGTCTGGCTCCTGCTAGCTTCGGTCTTTTGTCAATAATCATCAAAGTCCATGACAGTCAAGGTCTGGTCCTTTAAAGGACAAAGGTCATTTCGAGGTCTAGGTCTAGGAATTTATCAATTTGGTCTTTGAACATGTCCGGTAAAGCCATGCAAGCCAGAGTGAGGCCCTTACACAGTTATGGTTCAGAGAGCTTCATCATCATGCGGATAGACTTCGAATCTTCTTCAAAACTCTGTTTTGAAGAAAAGTCAAACAGTGTCATTTATGACAAAATTTTCAAAAAAATCGCCAGTGGATTTTTTCAGATGCAGTCATGGTTTCCATGGCCAAATGTCCTGTCATGCAATCCCTGCAAAGAGTGCCGCAAATTTCATCATTCGAGCTAAAGTTTCAAAGGGAAAGTGAAAATCAGTGTGTTTTAAAGTCAGTGAAAAAAGTGCAAAACATAACATTAGAAAAATGGGTTTTTGAAGAGGAAAACATTAAACCCATCTCTTCCAAGGCTATATATACAAATTTTTATCAAAACCAAAGGCATTGTGCTATTACGAGCCTTGGAGAAGCGTTGTAAAGGCGTGAGTGTGTATTGGTGAGCATTTGAGTGAGTTGGAGGTGGTTTTAGAGGGCGCGACGCATATACCCAGGAGCGCGGTGCACACGCAGCCTGCGCACAATGCAATTTTTCTAAGGGCGCGGCGCATACCCAGGGCATGACGCACTGGGCTTTGCGCACGGCGCATACAGACAAGGGCCAAGACAAGTGCCCAAACACTCCCAAATTTTGGTGAAGCCTATCAAATTGAGAGGTAGGCTCTTTAAAATCAATTGCTCATCAAATTTTGCTAATGATAGGGTGTTTATTGAGATGTATGAATGTCACCAAAGTGCATGAAGTCAACCATAAGAAATCACCAAGAAATTGATGGCTAGGGTTGTTAAAATGTCTTGTTAGTGCCAAGGTTTCACTCCACTCACCTTTTTCCCCTCACCTATCATTTTTCCCATCCTCCCTCTCTCATTTTTCCTAAATTCCCTGCCCTAAATAACTACCAAACCCTCTCCCCTATCCTTCCACTATTTGGTCAACACAAAACCCCAAACCCTACCCCATCAAAATACCCAAACTCCTCCCATATCCCTAACAAATTTCTCCCTATAACCCCTATCCCCATTCATCACTCCCTTCCTATACTCCCTGTTTTCATTTTCCCCTTGGAACAGATATACAAAAGGCACCCGCTCAACCAATCAAAAGGAAGGCTAATCACAGTCCACCTTGAATCATGACATCACAACATTCGTCTGAGTATGAGATGGAGACACAGAGTGACTCATCCTCAGAAGAGCAGGCTCCCAAGAGACACCACAAGAGTGGCAAACATGTCAGGGATGAACCCACTACCCTCACCGAGTTACAAGCATGCCCTCTTGCCATTTCATGCTTGCAGCACCTATCATGTTTTGAATTTTGTCAAAGGGTGGCAAATGTTAGAGTTCATCATGAGTTGGCCCGTCTATTTGTGCTTCATCTACATGGAGGTTAGTCTATCTTGGTCGGGGTCACTTTCACATTAACACCCGAAACTATATCAATGGTAACAGGTATACTAAATGTTGGAGAATAGTGGCATAAGAAGAAGAAGGTGGATAGGCAACACTATGAGCCTTACATCAAAGCCAGATTCTTGAATGAGCTCACAAGAGTTTTTCCCTTCAGATACTTGAAAGATGAGTTTGCTCCACTCATGAGATTGATCATGAAATACTTCAGCTGTGATGGGAGGTTATCTCGACTATATGCTTGTCACATCTGCTTGCTCATGCACTTTACCAAGGTGAGGATGATGAACCTCCTGTTTTTCATATGCAGGAATATAGAGAGGATGAACACCTTCATGCTGCATAAGACCCCCTAGCAATAGCTTAACAGTGTGTTTCACTTTGCTCTTATCCGGATTTTGGTAGATCATCAGTTGGGATTGCAGGGAATTGCTTGGGAGGAATTCATTTCCTGTGATTTCTTCACCACATCACAGGTACTATCAAAGACAGAGCAGGAGTTGGGTGGTCCTTCTCATCAGCATGAGCACCATGAGACCACTACCATGCCAGTTTTTGTTACATATCAGAGAGGCAATAGGCACTTGTTTACAGCAGCAAAGCGAGTGTTATCTCCACCCAGGGTGGAAGGGGCCTCGCTTCCAGCATCGACTACACAGGTACTGGACAAGGGAAAGAAGCCTGTGCATGATGAGGGGCCATCAGGTGTGCAGGAGACTGATGTCATCCTCATTTAGGATGATGAGGCAGAGGCAGAAAATACTAAACTTAGGATGACCATTCAGGAGCAGGACTCGGAGATCCAAGACTTAATACTCAATATGGAGAGGGCCAGATGGATCATCAAGTATCTGGAGCAGAGGAATAAACAGCTTGAGGAATAGCAAGCGATCATGGAGCTACAAAGCATCCATGAAAATCGACAAGCTGCCAGCAGAGGAGGATCGAGCTCACTACCTTGGAGTAAGAGATAAACAACGACCGTGAGTCTTGGTTAGAGCGGGTCAATCTACACTTGGAGAGACTGTTGGAGAAGGCCAATAGGGACAAAACCATATTGAGGAGGATGGCTTGTCATTATAGGGCACGGAACATGAGCGCAAAGGCTCGAATAAGGAGCTTGAAGGCCAAACTAAGCAGAGCAACAAAAGAAGAAAAAGAGCAAGATCGGCTTCAAATCTTGGCTAAAGCTTCTGTGGCCCAACATAATGCCTCTTAGAGAACCTCCAGCCCAAATTTCAAGAAATTTGGGACAATTTTGGTTGCATGGAAATTTTTTAGCACAAACACATGTTTTTTCTCTATACGCGCCGCGCCACCGGCGCGACGCGTAGGATTGGGAGCTCAAAATGAGAAATGGTTTGAATTTTTGGATTCAACAGGAAAAATCATGACTACTGGCACTCGGGCAAGAAATTTGGGCATGATTTGAGTCTCCAAGAGGTCAAAAACACCCAAAAAATGATCTCAATGCCCCTATTTTGACACACAGGAAGCAGTCTTGGGAGAATGAAGATTGGGAGGGGCAAATGAGCTCCAAATTCAACAATTCCATTTGGGTTGGAAAGTAGACAGGACAAGCTTTCCAACGAGCACACTTGGGCACAATTTGGACTCCTTCAAGTGCCTCAAAATTGGCCTCAAAGTGGAGCGACACATATAGGAGAAAAGGCCCAAAATGCCTTTGTTTCGCGAAATTTCGCTTCTCGACTTTTCATAAATGGCCCCCCTCATCTGCACTTCATTTTTTCGGCACCTAAGGCGGTTTTATAAGTATTTTCACTGCAGATGGGCAGTTATCCAAGTGGCAAAGGAAGGCAAAGGCCCACCCAAGCCATTTGTCATGTTTGTGGCGCTGCACCTGTAGTTGATGTTTGGCTCTCCACCTTCATTTTGTGATGATTTGAGTAACTCCCCAACCCTTGGGTGTTCTATCTCTTCATGGCACATTCTATATATTGTATGAAAACTATTTGCAAAGGGTTGGTTGGCTTGTAACTTCTGGGAGACTATGGGAAAGAAACTATGTTTCTGCATTGTATATATTTTTACAGAGGATTAATGAAAGGCAGTGGCTTTGTTTCATGAGATTCATGTGGTTGTGAGTGTAGCAAATGTGTCTCTTATGTTTCGTATGTATCTTGTTATGTTTCATAGTTCATTTCATATTCATTTCCAGTGAAGTTTTCTAAGTTAGCTAAGTTAGAATTCAATTTTATTGCTCTGCCTGTGGGAAAATTTCATGTTCAGTGTTCATTCTTCTATTGAAAAGGATTCATGTTGTCCATGCCCTTTTCACCCTCTCAATCAATCTCTCCATTCCGCACTATCTTAAACTAAATTGCTAGGCTTTTCCGCCTATCTTGCCTCATGAAATAATCCATGCCTTTGTATTAAGTTCTCTGTTCATTGAGGTCCATTGGTCCCATACCATCCCAGAAACACAGTCATTCATAAAAATCACTTCTTGTATCCATATTCACTTACTAGCCTAAGACAAATAATTCATTGTAAGTCATCTCAGGCCTTTACATTTATCTATTCACTGAGTGTGACTCGGAGAGAGCCCTCTCCTGTTCTGATAGGGCTAGCTACTAGACTGAGCGTGGTTTGTGGTTACCCTAAATTTTGCCTTCTTTCAGCCTAAGGCGAATTTAGGTGCTAACAGAATCCAAGATCCGAGGATGACAAGTAGTTTACACCTTTGTGGATCCTCAGATATTTGCTAGGACATATCTCCTCTAATGAAGTCAAGTAATCTGGAGGTCCGAGAGTTTGTGGTACGTGAATATTGGATAAAGGCGAGAACAACTGTATTCCTTTAGACCCAGATATAATAGGAAAATGTTGCAAAATGCGATGGGGAAGGGCTAAGTGGGGCTTGTACCAAAATTCACATGGAAATACCACAAGAATCTGATAGGTACCGCGTGGATGTCATGTCAGAAACCTATGATAATGTGGACCCATGCTATGATGATGTGGTAGTGCCACACATGGATGCCACATGATAGTATAACAACAACATAGATCCATGTGATGTTGACATGGAAGTGCCACGTGGAAGCCACATGGCAACTCGATCGTGACATGGCCTAATTTGATTGCATAAATGTCAAATGGGTATAACTTTCAATCTGGGAGTCAAATTGAGATAAAAGTTATATTTCTAAAAATCTTTCGATTAGTTGCACGTGTCAGTGGCATTTGCTTCAAGTTTTGAAGATGGAAGAAGAGGATTTTTGTATTAGACGAATATCTTTTATTCATGTCAAAGGATATACCATATCTTCATAGGCTTGTAGAGGACTTCAATCCATTTCCAATGAGTATTTACTCACCCTCTAACTCATATTTGTTGAAGAAATATGAATTTACAAGTTAGATAAACATGGTTTTGATGTTGGCCTACATGAGACTATATGAACACAAGTCAGCCTTCTTTAATAAATGCGTCCATTCAAAATATGATCGAACAAGTACAAATAGAAGCTATGCTACTCCATTTTGTCCATCTAACTCGTCCAAGATAAGAAGACAAGGAATTCGATCCAACAAAAGCAACTTTATGTAGCTCACAAACTTCAAAAAGGGAACTTTATGTAGCTTGTAGACATCAGAGAAAAGAAAATTTATGTATCTCGTAAATCTCAGAAAGGAAACGTTTTGTAGCTCACAGACTTCAGAGAAAGGGGACTTTCTGTAGCTTGTAAACCTCAAAGAAAAGTGACACTTTGTAGCTCACATACCATATAAAGGTTCCCTTCTATAGCTTACAGACCTTAGAAAAAGGCGACTTTCTATAGCTCACAGAAAGGTGACTTTCTGCCCTGGAACAGACTTAATCAACCACTTGTGGAGAAGACTTGAGACAATTTTGTAGCAAAAATTTGAGGGAAGTACCATTGCATCTTTTAAAGATTGGAATTGGTTCTTGAAGCTGATCCTTTCGAGTTAAGTTGAAGCATCGTTGGATTTGTTCTTGGATGCCTTATTGAAGACTTGAATACAGTGTTGGAGTAGACATATTGTGAAGACCTGAGACCCTTACTAAAGCACCTTTATTGAAGACTTATTGAGTTGATATAGATCACTTGTTGGAGAAGACATCCTTGTCTACATCTGGAGCATTATTGAGGACACTCTTGGATGATTCTTGAAGACATTATTGGAGCATTAAACATTGTTGAAGCACACCCTATTAAATCATTCTTGAAGGCCTTCTTGGAGTATTGTTGGGATCTATTAAAACATGAAGTGTCCTCGAGACACTTTTAATGAATCTTGAAGCCTTGCTGGAGTTGACCTTGAAAATTGAACTAGAATTTGAAGTATCTTGGAGGCCATCTAGAAGCATTTGTTATAGTAAATCTTGGAGCAATATGTGAAACATTGTTGAAGCAATATTGGAGACATCCTTGAAGCCTTATTGAAATAATGTTGAAGAGATCTTTCAAAAGTTTTGTTGAAGAAACTTTTGGAGGACATGACACGCATTGAAGCCACCTTAAAGGATTGAAGCAAGTAGAGAGGGTTGGAGCCCTAGAATATTATAGTACTTATACAAGGTTGGAACCTTGTAGGAAAATAGGTTGGAGCCTGAATTGTCTTTGAGGATTGGAGTCCTCATAAGAGATTGGAGCCTCGTTCAAACCAGGTTGGAGCTTGGTTTGATATCTAATGATTGACATCCTCATTTAGGTTTGGAGCCTTGAAGGAGTTAGAATGTTGTTGTATAGGTCGGAGCCTGTATGTTTGTAAGAGGATTGGAGTCCTCATCATTTGTATTAATAAAATTATTTTCTTCTTGTACATCTTGTATTTTAGTTTAATTAATGGTATTAACAGGCATAATATAACAGTTGTAAAGAAATATTGATTCACCCTCACCCTCCCCCCACCTAGTATTTCCAACATTTTGTAACTCCATCTTCATAATAGACCTTGGAGGTCGGTTAAGGAAAAAATTAGGGGCTAATATTTGTAAGTAGGCTAATTTTCCATTCTTTGTCAAAAAAAAAAGGATTTACCAATTTCCTTTTTTCTAAAAAATATTCCCCTAAATTTTATAGTATAAAATTATTTCACCTTAAAAATTGTCAATAATTTATAAAGGCTATATAAAATTGTTAGAAATTTGAATATTTTATAAAAATGCGCCGAAACAATTTACAACTTGCATATTAGGGACTAGTAAGATTCGCCAAGTTTTCTAAACTTTAAGATAAATTTCCATCCTCAAAATTTTCCATGAGATCGGGTTAGAGCCATAAGTAACATCTCCCTTAGCTCGAGATAATACAAGGGGTGGAAGGAAGTGTTACAACTATCTCCTAAAATATATGATGATTCGAAAATTCAATAACATATGAACAATGCTGAAAAATATGATTCCTAGAATTCTTTTTTGATTGTGTCAGTAATTATCCACCCATATGCAAAGGTTTATTTTCTCCTCATTTTTTCATCAAAGAAAGAAAACCTGAGTTGAACGGCTGATGTGGAAGCTTGCTTTATGGTTAAAGTGATCCTCTTTATGAAACCATAACACCTTAATTTCAACCCATTCACAAAATCACCATCAAATATTAATTTTGATGTAGGTAAGAATGTCTATATTTCTCTTATGAATATTAAGATGAGAAACTCCTTTCGAACATTGATAATACCTTGGATAAGTTTATTGTCATGAACATACAAATAAAAATGAGGTCCTCCGCCGCCGACCTCAAAAATGAAATTAGACTGCACTATGACAACTGCAACGAGACATAAATTTTGAAGTATTAACATATCACTTTCTAGTGCAGTATTGTTTTAAACATATACACATGTCAACTTCATACCAAAAAGCAATGTCTCTTAGAATAAAATGTTGATGAATCCTAAACTAGCTTAGCGCAAAGACGTGATAAAAAATCAGTGTTAAGTAACTCCATCCACACATGCTCATTGTGGGGGTGGCGTGGACATTCATAAAGAGATGACTAAGGAGTCAACCTCATTGCTAGTACTTTTCTTCCCTGAGGGACGATTCAAAGAGCTCAACAAGGAAATTGAACTAATCCCACCCATTCCTCTTATCAAGTTAGATGATGCAAAGCAATTATCATTATTTATGTAATACATAACAATAAACTCCCTCTTATCAAGCTGGATGATGCAAAGCAATTATCACTGTTTAAGACAACAATTTTCAATCAGTTTACTGGTTGGATGGAAATTTGTAAGAAAAGGGCAGCTGACTAACATCCACGATCATACAAAATCTGGAAGAAAAGGGCGGCTGATTAACCTGCATGATCACCAAAATAGGAAAGAAAAGTAGAGGAGGAAAAAGGGCAGTCCATCTATAATCGTGAAAGAGGGTCAGTAGTAGGTAGGTGACCCTCCTAAAGTAGCTAAACCAGCATGTGGATCTGGAGGGTTAATAGGCATATATGGGAAGTTAAACATTGAATATGTCTGATTCTGACTTTAAATCCAGGCTTTTCAATGTAGGGTTAAATGTTGATTATGAAACCTGGGAAATTTGAAAAAAATTGTAAGTTATTTATAATGGTAATAGAATTTTATATTTTTTCCTATACAGTACTTTAAATAGATGGTGATTGGATTTATTGTTAAAAGCATTCTTTAAAAATTAAGATATCTAGTTTTTATCATGGCTAGTCCCACCCACCTAACCAATGGAAAAAATAGAATTTTATATTTTTACTTATTAAAAAGGGAAGAAATGTATCAAAGCTCCCCAAAACCATGAATGTGGACACGTAACAAGTAGTATTACAATTTATCCTTAAGTTTTACATCAAAACCTTGGTGGCTACCTGGTTCTCTCAGATTTTAAAACTATATTTCATAGAAGCAAGCATAATAGATAGTCTGAGGAGACATGCCTGCCTTAGCTAGTTAAAGTATTTTAGATCTCAAAATCCATGATTTATTTGACAACAAAATGTTCATAACACTGCAAAATAGATAATCCTCAATTTGCAAATTATGTAACCAAGCAATGACATCCCATTCTTCAAATACAGTACCATAAGAATGATTTCCTGGTAGAGAAACTAGTGTCTTTACATTTTCCTCCTTTCCATCATCTCAACACTCAAGTAATATAATCTCAGTCACTGCTGAAATTTTTTCCGGTCAATGTAGTAATAGCTCAATTTCAAGAGCTCGAAAAAACATGCCATACACGTCAACAAGTATCTTGTCTAATTGTCCTTAAATTACACTGGTTTGTCTTACATCTGTGCCTTAATTTTATTTTCGGTAACCAAACTTCTGTACAAATGCTGCTGAAGCTTACCATAACGATTTCTTACAGGGGAAACATTAGGCCAACTTGCTAACCTGCCATGACTAGGATACGGTAGCCAACCCCAAATTCAGAGGAATGGGAACCTGCTGCTCTAGCATCCCAAAACTACAATCTGTAGAAAGCCTGCATTCACCATCAAGGACATCAAACAAGAACACATTTCTTGAAACTCGAGGCTTGGAGCATAGAATAAAATCTTTAGGTTTCAAACTAGGCTCCTTTGCTGGCAAAGTAATCTCTGCCCATGATCCCTTAGCCCTGATCAGCTCCCACAATCTCTTGCTTGATGTATGATTCAACAAAGCAAAAACTCTTCCTTGATCTTCTAGGCTCCTAAGCACCAACTCACACCTATCACCATCATATCTCCACAGGGTCTCCCCTCCTCTGACATAAAACTGCTCCTGAATAATTGGAGGCAAATGGATGACCCTCCAATCCTCTCTCTCCATATTGAAAATCAGCAACCCAATCCCACTTTGGCTTGAAACCAACCAAAAGAACTCACCTCTGCAAAACACAGACAGAGATCCAGGAACGAGCTTGGCGAGAGGAGACATCTTTGCAGCTCTCTTCCATTGATCAGTCCTTGAATCATACACATCAGCAAACAGTTTCTGCAGGGGCTGATCATTTGCTGTTTCCCCACCAGCAGATACTGCTATTAGAACCTTATAATAACCAGAATCTACATCAACTGTCATACCTGCCACTTGGGTTGTCCCCTTCTCAACTCTCTCCGGCAAACTCTTGCAACACCTTGTCACAGGATTACACATATAGTAATTGACAGGACCTCTTCTCCATTGCTTAAACTCCGAAAAGCACAGTAAATTACCAGCAGAGGCCTCCAAGCGGATAAAACCAGATGGAATGGACAATTTAGACCCAATCTTGAAGGGCAGACGGAGCCACTTAGTAATACCAATCCTGTGACCCAAATTAGACCCACTTCTCTCCAAGTCCTCTGATCTCATGAAACTTCTCCTCGCACACATAACAAATCCAGGATTGAAATGCTGGGAAATGGAATGAAGTCTGGCAAACCTCTTGCTTAATGGCAATTTGTTCCACTTGTGACAGACTGTTCTCAATCTCAGGATGCTCTTCAGTGGCAATCTGGCCAGGACCAGCTCCAATATCTCCTCAGGAAGCCTCTTCCATACAGATGGCTCCATTGGAATCTCTTCTCTGCATTGATTTTCTGGTGCAGATTTCTCAGTATCTTCAGTTTCTGAAGGCACTAGTTCAGGGCATTCCAGCAGCACCACCATCAGATTTTCGGAGACCCAATCGCTCACTCTTGTTATCAGATCCATGGCTTTACCCAAACCCTTGCTTCTGAATTCTGAGGTTTTTCCTCCAAATGCTTGAATCTTGCAACCGCAAATGCTGTATTGAATTTCTCAAAGCTTAATGTTGCAGTTGAATGAACTATTCTTATTCTCGTTCTGGAATACATTTTCCATGCACCATCACCGCCTTTCAATGTTGCTTTTGCGGGACCCATGTTGAAATTTTTGGGAGCGGTTTGGCCTCCTGGTGTTCGATATTCCACCATTGCTGACCTCTGGGTATCTTTGAAGTGACATTATTCCATAATGTTGTCCTCTGTAAAGGGAGATTTCACAGATATCTTTAAGCGTGTGCCACAAGGAAGATTCTGCAAATTACTTTCGGCAGGGTTTTGGCGCTCTGCCAAGGCCGATCGCATAGATTCGAAGGAAGAAAGTAGAGCGAAGCATACTCGTTATTCAAGGTGGTTTTCTTGTCTTTACATGACAAGAATTTAATTTTGTTTAGCTCTTAACGTGGCAGAAATTTATTATTTCTAAAATAGGATAAATATTGTTACCTGTTATTTATTTCGTAGAATTCAATTTTATTGTTCATCATTGTTCCTTTTGGTACAATATTTTAATTCGATCTAATCATGATTGCTTGGTTTAGAAGACAAAAATTTAATATTTATAAAATAATTTAAATATGATTAAAGTTACTTAGACTCTGTATTAGAAAATTTGCTTTGGATATAAGAAATTTAACATAAATATAATTGTTATATAATAATATTAAATTATTATTGTTACTCACGATTAAAGTTCATTGTTACTATATATTAGGTTTTTTTAGCTTTTAAAATTTTCCATTTAATAGTCTATATTTTCTAAATTAAATAAGAATTAATATTATTTTCTTGATTAGAATTTTTGAGGTTTTATTGCAAGGTTAGTGGCAAAATTTTATCATGCATTAATTAATGGTATACTGAAGTACGAAATATCAGAGGACTTTTATCAAGATAAAATAATTAAACAAGTTTGGTTGCTAAGCAACAAGTCCTTGTCAAGTAGGCACTGTCACTCCGTGGGTGCAATATTAGAGCCCAAACGACATTGGAATCCCTCATTATTCTCGTGATCTCCATTCCTTAGTATTGTTGCATGCAGATGGCATACCTGAAGTGTGGCTCCATGGCATCCACATCAGAGCCCAAATGACACTTAATCCTTCGATATCTCCATGGTAGGCATACCAGAGCCCAAACGACACTTGAATTGTCCAGTATTTTCTTGATATGCATCCTTCATGCCTCGACATACCTAAAGTGTCGCTCCGTGGCAGCCATACCAAAGCCCAAACGAAACTTGAATCCCTCAGTATTCTCATTATATGCGTCCCTCAGTATCGTTGCGGGAAGATGGTATACATGTATGCCATTCACATGTATGATTTGAAATGTTGTTTCCATGTTGCAAGTTTCACAAGTAATTCTTAAGTTCTAGTAAGATAGATTGATCATACAACCCAAAGTGAGATTGTCGTCTCTCAAAACTCATTCAAGAAATAAAGTTATCTTAACTTAAATCAAATGTGGATGAGTTATGAATTGTGATTTCATGAAATAAGCTAATTTTTTACCACTACATATTCACATATGCTAGAATAACTCATATCACAATATTCTTGAAAGCATGCCAGAAAACAAGTGTTCACACACTCGCCAAGGAGTGTTCGCACACCGTCACGAAGTATGTTCTCCACCTTAAAATATATAACATAAGATCCAAAATGCCTCTACGTTAATACACCAACATACATGCATTACATAGAGAAAATAATGATTAGACACTGAAAATAAACGTAACATCATAGATGCGGACGACCTGTCTGGGGGACTTGTTGCATTATGGGACCCTTGATGGGTTAAGATGAAGGTTTATTCATGCATTGTTAGTGTCCTCTTGGCGGGTAATATTAGAGGTCTGCCCGACAGGATTCACATTTTCAACATCTATGCCCCATACAAGGATAGAGGGTTATTCTAGAAGAAGTTGGAGGACTCTCAGATATTTGGATTATCCTCTCTTATTATGGCGAGAGATATGAACTGTAAAACTGGTGTGGATGAGGTATGGGGAGGTAATGGTAGAGAAGATCCAGTTTTTGCTCAAATAAAAGATATTATTAATGATTATAACTTTATTGATATCCTCCCTTGTAAGTCCGCGTTGACCTGGGACAATAGGAGAACAGGCAATGGCTATGTCGCAAAAAGACTGGATCAATTTTTACTCCAGGAAAAAGTTGTAGAACGGCTTGGTTTTGTCCAATCAGACATTGTCAACATATTCATATCAGATCACTAGCCTATTACTCTTCGCTGGTGCTAGGGGGATGTTTGCATTGGTATGCCTTTCAAATTCAATTGGGTATGGTTAGTGGATCCTGAATTTGACAAGCTGGTCAGGGAGCACTG
This sequence comes from Pinus taeda, assembly GCA_000404065.3. Lineage (NCBI taxonomy): Eukaryota > Viridiplantae > Streptophyta > Pinopsida > Pinales > Pinaceae > Pinus > Pinus taeda. Next base: position 22,025 of record APFE031397524.1, on the reverse strand, counting down.
GAAAAGGAACACATCATCTTCCTCTTCCCATATGTTGCGTATGCTGCAAAATCTTCATGCCCTAAAACAGGTGGTTAAAAGCTGGGAATGCAAACAAATCTCATTACAAAAAATGGAATTGATTGAGATATCAGAGGCTTTGCCATCTCTGCGACCTCAGTTATTAACTCAACAACTATCCAGGGTGGTTCGGGATAAAATACATTCACTGGAACAAAAAATGAAGCAGATCTTGAAGCACAGGGAGGCGACATGGCACCTTAAGAGAGGGGATAATTGGATACGAGAAGGTGACAAAAACATAAAATTCTTCCATAGATTTTCAAACTACAAAAGGAAAATCAATTTCTATATGGGAAATTGTTGATGAAGTGGGAAATAAACATATAACACAACAGGGGATTAGTAGAGATGCGACCCTGCATTTTTGAGAAGGCCTACAATTGTAGGGAACATGAGAATGCGGTTGACCAAATTTGGGGGATAGAGGAGTACCCACATATGTTCAAGGGGGAAGAAAACAGTAACTTATGCAAGGAGGTTTCAGAGGAAGAAATTTGGGGGGTTCTAAAAACCATGAAGTGTGATAAGAGTCCTAGCCTGGACTGCTAGATGGTTAAACTATTCTCTCATTTCTTCGACATCTTCAAGGGAGATCTGGTAAATATGGTTCAGGAATCGTGAGATAGAGGCTATATTCATCCACACATCAACTCTACATACATAACTATGATTCCAAAGAAGGACAAATCGGGTTTTTTATGAGATTATCGGCCCATTTCTTTATGTAATCTTATCTATAATATTATATAAAAAAATTTCCAACATGATGAAGGACACACTATCGAAGTACATTTCTCCGGAACAATATGGTTTTTTAGAAGACCAACAGATTCATGATATGGTGGTAATCACATAAGAATGTTTGCATTCTATACATGAAAAAAATTAAACGTAGCCATCACGAAAGTGGACCTTCAGAAGGCATATGATTGCCTCGACTTGGGGTATTTGAGGTTGATCCTTCATAAAATAGGAATACAGCACAGAGGCACATAGTGGATAATGTGGCGTGTGTCAGAAATGTCTGATATGTTGTTGTGATCAATGGATACCCAATTAGATATTTTTGGTGCTGGGAGAGGCCAGCTCAAGCAAGGGTGTTCCCTCTCACCACTATTGCTCATATTGGTGATGGACAATCTTAGCTTGAAGATAAAAAAAGTGGTGGAAAGTGAAGGTTTCGGGGCACTGAGTTTGGGTAGGGATATCAAAATCTCCCACATCTTCTTTGTGGACGACATTTTGATCATGGGCTTGATTAAACAAGTTGACTGGTATGTACTATCACATATCTTTAAAATATTCGAGAGGGCATCGGGGCTCATTATGAATGTACACAAATTTCCATTTTATATGGCTCCTGCAACATGGATGACATTGAATTTATACAAAATCAGTTTGGGATTGAGGCACTCTCTCTTGAAGGTGGTATAAATTGTTTGGGATTTCATATCAAACCTAGTAGATACCAAAATCAGGACTGGATGTGGCTGATAGATAAATTCTATAAAAGGATTACAGGTTGGGAGTTTAGATGCCTCTCCCTGGGAGGATGTATTACCCTCATGCAAGTTGTCATTACTAAATTGGGAGTATGTTGGGCTCACTTATACCATCTTCCTAAAGCTATTCTACATAAATTGAATTGTCTCATGTCTCAGTTTATTTGGTCAGGGACGACACGCTCTCACAAATACCATATGGTCAGAATGGAGCTGATTAGCTTGCCTAAGCGTATGGGTTGTTGGGGTGTATTAAACATGAAGCTGTTTGGATAGGTTCTTCTAATGAAAATGTTGTTGAGGGAAATATTCAGCCCTGGCATTTGGGGCTATATTGTCAGGAAAAAATATTTAAAGGACAAACCTTTTACTATATGGATGCACAGTGGAAATATCAGAGTCTCTGTTGGCTTGGCTATTTGGCATAGTTTATGTAAAATTAACACCTTTTTCTTAAGGAGATTGTGTTGGCTTTTGGATCAGGACACCATATTATTATGGGACTAGATCAAATTATGGGTATCAATACACTTGATATGGTTTCTATGGAGTTGATACAAAATCTAAATAAGAGGGGCATTTTTTTTGGAATTAAGTGATTCAAGAATGGCAGGATCATATACCAATTTGGAAATATGTTGGAGATAGGTTTGACGGACCATATGACACTTGAATGGGAACATGTCAAGAAGAAAATGAAATTGACTGGTTTTTGTTGGGATGTGAAGGGTGATCAGATTACATGGAATGGGAAGATGAAGGTTGGAGGAGTGATTGTGGCGAATGAATATAATGCCCTTTGTAGACAAGAGTCACAATCTATTGAGGTATGTTGGTTCTACAATTTATGGAAAACCAAGATGCCTATCAAAATGACTGCTTTTATTTGGCTTGTATGGCATAATAAGAATCTTATATGGGGGAACCTACAAAGAGGAATTAGCATGGGCCAACATATTGTGTACTTTGTAGACATGCCGATGAAGATAATACACATCTATTCCTAACCTGTCCTATTGCCAATATGATTTGGTAACCTATTGTTGCTTATATGGGTTTTCCCTACATACGTTTTGATAATATTCAGGACTGTTTGATTTGGTGGAGCAATAAAAAACCAACTTGGTGTACAATCCCCCTTGCCATCTTCTAGGAGATATGGAACAATCACAACCTAGTTATTTTTGAAAATGCCCTGGGTGATGTTACCCAGATGCTGAAAAATATTAACAATGGTATATGATTGGCAGTTTATAGGATAGTGGTAAAAAGAAAAAGGCAGCGAAGAGCTATGGTACTGAGATTTCATATCTGACTGGTTCTTTTGACGGGGCATAACAAAGAGGCATATGTGGATGTGGTTTCTAGATAAAATTCTCAGACGTACAGGAGTACTCGGTACACTGGGGAGTTGGTAGAGGCTCGAATATGAAGGCATACGCGATTGCCTTATGGGGATTATTATGGTTCACTACTTTCCTCAACATTCCAGTTATTCATATATATGGAGACTCTAGGGCTACTATTGAGCACATTCATGGAAAATCAAAATGAAACAGCCTATGTTGAATGGATGACTATGCCAAATAGAGAACATTTGGCATACTTTAAAGGACTCAACCCTACAACACATTGGACGAGAACATAATCAAAATGTAGATGGTATGTCAAAGAGGGGCTTATTGGATGAATTAGATGGTATGCATATCGAAATTGTGATGGATGGACACAAAATGGATGCTGGTTTGCTTTCTTTGCCCATATAAAACATCTTCTAATGCAAGGAATCAATCATCTATTATATGTTGTTTTTTGTATACTTTTTTGTGGTTTTGTGAATACTTACAGGATGATATACTACTAGCTTTCTTAATGCACAAGATATGTTGTTCTTTCCAATGACATGCAAAAGTTGTTTCTTTTTTTGCCGATATGGTGCAAATAATATTGTACAAAGATGCTCTAGGATGGGATATTGTATATATTAAAATGACTCCATATGTTGGTTTTACTTTTTGCTGACGCTGACTACTATGAATGTGTTGAAAATAGCAACAAGAAATGCTAAAAATAGGATTTCTAAAAATAGCATTGCTGTAAATAGCAATTCAGCCAATGTTGATCTAGCAACAATGGATGGAAAAATGGAGTGCTGAAAATAGCATTCTATAAATAGCATTTTGGGTTACCTTCCTATTTTATTCAGTCCCTAAACTAAAATAGTGAAGCAAAATTCGAATTTGATCTTAGCAGCTGTTTGTAAAATAATTAATTAATTCATCTTGAGTTAATTAGTTAAGGAAAATCAAACATGAAGTCTATGTGGGGACATGCAATAGTTTCTCCATTAATTGAGGAATTTATCCATCAATTACAAAGATAAGGATGAGTTGTAATATTCAGTTGTAATTAGTTGGCTCAGTTAACTGAGTCAAGTCTAGTTAGATTAATTCAAACAATTTGTTGAATTAATGTAAGTTCAATTAGTTAATGCTTGCATGCATGTAACTACTGCACTTCAGATAATTGAGTATTCTCTCATAAATAACTCATGCATGTTAGTTCAGACAAAGACCCAGTTGAGATCAGATGGAGGGGTAGTGTACTATTAGTTGCTAGAATATTCCATTGTGAATAGTCCTTAGATGCAGAAGGAATTCTTTCCTTGAGGATCGTGTAGTTACTTCTTCAAGGTCAGTGAATGCGATGAGGCCAATTCACACATGTGGCTTCACTGGACCCCAAGAAAAATTGTGCAAGGAAATAGGAGGCTTGGAGGGCTTGAGGAGGACATATACTATGTTTATTTAGTCTGTGAGTTGTATTGTTTGATTGCAGAGAGAATAGGATAGCTTGAGAGCTGATTCTTTTTGTAACTTGAACAAGATTTCCACTTGTATGATATTAAAGAAATTTGGGTTTTAGGCTGAGGCTTTCCCCGGGTTATTTCTTCAGTGTTACGTGTGATTGATTTCTCAATTCTTAGTTATATGTGTTCTCTTGATCTTGCTCAATTCGATTAAGCTTCCGCAAAGTGTTGTAGAAGTAGATCTTGTATTGTGTTTTAGTATATTGCATAATCTATTGATCTACAATGGGAATTTCTATAGAATGTAATATGTTGATGATATATACTGGGGTTACTAATGTGTTATGAAACCAGCTCACAAAAAGATAGAAAAGAGAGATCAATGCCTTAGAATTCAGCCTCTTTGAGGGGGCAACCTCCTTTACATTACACAAATGAACAATTCTTTGATGATTCAAATGACAAAACCTCCTTCTATATATAGGAGTCTAAGGAGTCACAATATAACCCAGCTGACCTAACAATAATAATATAAAGCCACAAAAATAACAATAGAGGGATTCTATGGGGCATAATAATAAAATTATGGGGACAATAGGGGCACAACAATATTAATAAGGGATACAACTACAATAGTAATGGGGTAATCACTAGTATTATAGGGACCTAACATGCCCCTCTCCTTCAAAAAAAGTGTTGTCCTCAACGCTTGAGTAGTTCTGGATGCTTTTGTATAAAATTCTCATCCTCCCATGTGGAATGTTCAGCAGATAAGTTCTTTCACTTGATGAGATACTTCGAAATTAATCGATTTTGTAGCTGTCGAGTTCTTGTTTCTATGACTGCTTCCAGTTCCAATATAATTTTTCCTTCCTCGTCAAGTTCTACCAATATTGTTTGAACTAGGAGCTTGTCGCCTATAACCTTCTTTAAACATGAAACATGGAAAACTGGTTACACTCGAGATGCTGCATGAAGCTCCAATTTGTATGCCATAGTACCAATCTTTTGCAACACCTTGTACGGACCATAATACTTTGGTGATAATTTATTATCCTTCTTAGCTTGCTTGAGGGACATTTTGCTTATATGGTTGTA